>JAVJIF010027090.1:0-53751 GCA_038442645.1 Agave tequilana
ATTCTTTCATTTTCTTTTCCATGCTTCTTGTATTTGTGTAAATACAAAGAAGAATCTTCGTTTTCTTTTCTTCACTAAGGACCGTAAAACTTCCATCGTGAGCTCTCCTCGAGGATCGACCAGGTATAGCCATTGCTATAACGGAGATTGGAAAGGATACATCAATCTATTAACTACATTGTGAAGTGATCAAGCACTAAAGGTTGACTCTAAACCTTCCTCCTCTTTTACATAATACTTGTGCAAAAACTTCACACTATCCTTCCCCAATCATCAAGTTAACACTACAACCTCTGACACTTCAAACTTCACTTGTCAATTCTCATCATAGAATGACAAGTCTTCAAAATTGCTCATATTGCAAATCAACCACTGTCAGGTTAACATTACACCTCTAACGAATTACTGTTAAGTTTAACACTACACCTATTACAGTGATTGAGTTGCTGCCAAGTTCAATATTAAACCTCTGACAGTTACTTTTCCTCAGGCTTCCATAACGAAACTGAGATGAGCGAGGCTAAGTTTAACATCACACCTCTAGCGTCCAGTTCATTTGCTAAGTTTAATGACTTTCCTTGGACTTCCTTGTCGAAGTCGAGATGACCAATGCCAAGTTTAAAATTACACCTCTAGCATTACCCTCACTGCCAAGTTAAATATTACACCTATGACAGTGACACTTTCAGTTTTCCCAATGAAGCTGAACACTCTTTTTAAGTTAATATTACACCTCTGACTCACACCCTTGTCAAGTTAACATCACACTTCTGACAAGATTTAATTCAACCCGTTAAGTTAATATCACACCTCTAATGGTAAAAGTTCTCCTAGATTCCCTGCGAGTCTAGTCTCACTTGTTATTCTTATAAATAGAATAACAAGTCTATTCTAAAAATATTGTTAGGTTAACATTACACCGTTAATAGTGTTTTCATTAAATCCCCAGCTGGGTCTAGTCAAGTTAATTCCAAACCTCTGATGAAAGCTCATCCTCCGTGGGGGTACAATTCTACTTGTCATTCTCATTCATAGATTGGCAGGTCCACAAGAATTATCTACTCCTGTCAAGTTAATATCACACCTCTGACAGCATTATTGAATTCCTGAAACAGATTTTTCACAAACTTTGACTCGTTAAGATTATTATTATTTTTTTTAGCAAGTCAAAGATCCTTTACTTCTATTCATCTGATTTCAATGCAAAAAAGGAATTCAAGGTAATAGAAGAAGACAAAGAAAAAGTGTCGCTTTATTTATATTCAAACATATGAAAGTGATACAAGACGCTCTCTTATACAATAAGATTAAGTGTTACAATAAGATTGAGTGTTACAATAAAGGAGTACAAAGAAGTCCCTCTCTCTCAGTAAAAGGTTGCACTCACTCCTTGAAGCATTCTCACCACTCCAAATACAAGATATTTTGAAGAGCGCCAAAGAAGGGCTGAGCACTATTGTGACGATCGATGCTGATTACATCATGATGCACGACGTAAACATCGAAGGAGTCCATCGTTTGACCAAGAACATGGTGTTTCTTGAGGTCGAAATGCAGCAGAACCTTCTGATTCCACCCGACCAACTAGTGTGGGTCATAATCCTTCATTGATGAACATCTCCGCCACCAGAAAGTCATCCAATGAACATGGATTTGTCATCGATGTCACTTCTGGGGTAAGATTGGTGAAGGGAGAATCCGAGACCTTACAGGTGACGTCCTCTTTCCGGTGACCTGCAAGAGGACTATACCCACCACCATACCCACTGTGACCATGACGAACCAGGGGGCACTGCCGTTGCATCATGTCCAATGAGGTCTTTGACGGATGTCATCAGTCGCGCAATCCTCGTCGCGCCATGAATAAGCCTTGATTTCTCCAGTGCTCGACCATCAAGCAACTTCGCTGGTCGATATTTCTCCCAAGGGCCCAGCGAATATGCAAAAGGCTGATTAAGGCTACCTGCAGGAATAAAAACGAAGGTTAGAATTCTGTTAAGACGAAAACAAAAAGGCTAAAGAACAGACGCGGCTATAGTTGTAAACTTCAGACGCGGGATGACCAGTGCAGAAAGTCAAAATTCTGTTACGACAGAAATAACGCGGTTGAAGTTGTTGACTTTAGATACGCACAGATCTAACACGGTATGATTTTTGACCCCCGTCTAAATATGAGACGCAAAAGGCCAGACGCGAAAGTTGCCACATCCTTGTTCGAGAAACAAGGTTGCTACATCCAAGTCTGAAGCCCTCGAAAAGAATTAAAATTTCTTTTAAGTCAACAACCTCAAACGCGAGCTTTATATGCAAAGCTCGCGTCTCAAAGTCTAAGTACAGAGTTCATCACACTTGCGCTCAGAGGATTTTGAGTTAGAGTTCATACTCAATCAACTCGCGCTTCATCAAGAAGTCTAAAAGACGCGACTTCCAAATAATGGGTGCACCAGTCAGACTTCAAGAGAAGGTCAAGAGAGTGAATCTCTTCAAGGGACAGGAAAACTGAACCTAGCAGGGCTAAGTATTTCATGGCAAACAACGGTTCCTACCCGCAGAAGAACCCTCTAGAGGTTGAACTTTATGCATCAAGGCGTGGTCATGAAAAGTACTCAGAGGGCTGCTTTTTAATCTTGAAATCACTTGACAGTGATAATCTTCAGGAAAGATTAAAGAAAAGCATGAAAGCTTTGAGTTTTCGCTGTCCATGGGGGCACGTCCCATTGAAGGAAGAAGATTAAGTCAAGGTAAAGACCCTCAGCGCCTGCTCTTAAGGGAAACAGCCTAAGCAATGGGCTGTTAAGGGGGCAAGTTTTAATTATAGGCCAACATAAGGCCTGTAATTAATGGCATAAAAATCAGAGCCATCGCCTTAATTCCCGCACGAACGTCAAAGCCCAATAAAGAGCTGACGCGTGGATTGCCCGCTTCGGAAACATCGGAGGACGCAAGTCCCCAATCGTCAATGCCGACTTGGCATTTAAAGATTTAACATCAAAGCCTAATAAAGTGCTGACGCGTGGGATTGCCGCTTCGAAAACATCAGAGGATGCAAGTCCCCAATCGTCAACGCCGAGTTAACATTTAAAGATGTTACGTCAAAGCCTAATAAAAAGCTGACTGTGGACTGCGCTTCGGGAAACATTGAAGGACACAGGTCCCCAATCATTAACGCCGACTTGGCATTTAAAGTCCAACCAGATCTTTAAGACGGTTGCATGTGACGCTGGGAGGTTGCGTCAAGCGCAGACTCAAAGGTCGCGCCCTGAAACCCGCGTCCCTTCATGACCCGAAGGCTGTGTTCTTTTCATTCCTGCTAGAGATCCATGATCGCGTCTCTTGGAGTGGTTCAGAGCCGTGTCTCCTCAGCGAATGGGGTCCATTCAGAGGTTGCGTCTTGAGTTCACATCAACTTACACAAACTAAAAGCTGCATCCTAAAGCTTGCGTTCTCAACAACCAGAGAAGATCCGCGTCATTCTTGAGGCGCCCGGAACTGCACCTCCATTGTGAGATGAAAGTCATATCTCCATCATAAACTCAATACAGCCTGAGTTTGCGCCTTATCAAGGGTCCAGAGACACGTCTCTACTGAGCCAGGGCCACGTCCCCATCAATTAGCTGAGATCCATGCGTCAGTTTTTTAGGAGCCTAAGACCGCGTCTCCACTGCATCCTGACAGAATCAAGGGCCGCGTCTATGGATCTGCGTCTTTTCATAAATATGAAGGCCGCGTCCCCTTTATTGAAGAACACAAATTCGCGTCTCAGAATAATGCCTTTTCGTCTTTAAGCCAGAGCTACGTCCTTATCGAAAAAAAGGTTCACGCGTCTTCCTTGATAAGCCTGAACGGCGTCTTCATTAATGAGTCAGAGTCGTGTCTCCTAGAATCGCGTCTCCACTATAATGAAGGTTGTGTCTCGCTCAAGAACTTAGTTCAGCCTGAGTTTATTATTCATGGGCTGACTAAAGATTACGTTTTACAAACAGTCAAAGACTGCGGTTATGAAAATTAAGTTCATCTACAGCGAGTAAAGAACTTGAAAGGATGAAGATGGAACAAAATTTGAAGATTTTTATTATTTGATTCAAAAATGTAAAGTAATACAGACACTCTTGACAAATAGAGTGTTAAAAAAAAGGGTGAACAATACAAAAGAGAAGAAGGCTAATAATCTTGCTTCGCCAAAGAACGGATTTGTTTCTCGAGACGATGCATCTCATGCTGACGTGCCCTTTCAACCTCCATCAGAGCTTAGACCCGCAGCTCCTCCTCAGACAAAAATCTCTTCGTAGCCAGTTGCACTTGAAGAGACTCCAACCTGGAGGAATGAGCAGAGAGGTTTTCTTCAGCCTGTGTCCTAACAGTTTCCAGCTCCTCCAGCCTTTTTCTAGCAGCGATAAGCTTCTTGTAACACCCCGCTCCCCGGAATACGTACTTAGTTGCGTATTCAGATTTCTTGATCATATTTTTTGATTTACTTCCTGTATTTATTTTGTATTATGAATTGTTTATATGATTGTTTTGTCTTGGATCCAGATTCGTGGACTCGGATTCAGCCCTAGTCTGAACCAGGGACCCGATCTCAGGTTATTACTCAATTTAGTCTTTCTGGTATTCAATTTGACCGATTTCAGTTTTAAATATCATTTTCTAATATTTTAGATTTTTCTATGATTTTCTGGAATTTTTCAGAATTAAATTGAAATTCTTCAAAACCGGGGTCGACCGATACCGATGACTGATTCCCAGATTTTTAATTTACAAAAAGAGTTGAATTTTAAGAACGGATTTCCTGTAACTTCTTAAATCACTTTTCTATCTAAATACTTTTTCTAAGAATTTTCTGAATTTATCGAAATTCCACTGGATTTGGTGTCGGCCAGTCTCACTGGTGGATTCCAAGAATTTTATTTGTAATCGGAATTAAATTTCTGAAAATCGATTTTACCAAAAATCTTTTTATAATATTTATTATTTTTGAGAATTTGGGAAGCTTTCCAAGCTATTTCATTTTTGGACTTTTCTGGAGTTTTCGGTGTTTTCCCAGATACCGAATAGTACCCAGATATTTTTTCACTTTTCTCTCTCCTCGCTAGACGCGAGTTTTACCAACCTAGGATTCTGCATTTAATGCAGAGATCCTCTCCATGCTGCATTTAATGCACTGCTAATCAATTCCAATCAAGCCATTATGACTTTGTCCTTTCGGTCAAACGCCAAATTCGCATTTCCCTGGGTGCGGCTTTTAATTCCCACGTTTGGCCCATTTTGGCTAGACGCGAGAATGAGGGCTGCGTTTGGAGTGGGAGACGCAACTTTTGTCATGTGCGTTTCCTTTGTTTTGTAAGGTGAGGCAATATTATATTATATTCTCTTCCCTTTATATATAACCACCCCCACCTTTCCTTCTTCCTCTCTCTTTCACTTTTTCTTTTCTTCTCTCTTTTACGGCATGCAGCCAACTGAAGCTATGGCTGCCCCTTAAGAGCTTTGCCTCTTCTTTTGCCAACCACTTTCACAACTTTCACACACCATTCCTCCACCAACTCCACCCCCATTCATCCCTCCACCTCCTCCTCCATTCCAACAACAACAACAACCATAACACCACCACCTCACCACCTTCTTCTTCCTCTCTTTCCACCAAACAACCCATTACCTCCATTAACTTCTCCACCATTTCCACCACCACCTACACCTCTTTGGCCACCACGAAACCACGCCATCTTCCTCTCCTCGTCGTGCTCTTTCCGACGAGCTATTGCTTCGCTCTCCGAAGCCTCGTTTCCAAAACTCCAACCTTTCATTTTTAACTACACTTGCACCCCATGGTTGCTTGGGCTTGGGCTTGAGCTACCGGATTCCGGCCAACTCCGGCTGTCGCCGGCTACCACCCCATCATCTTCTCAAGGGCCGGCACCTCCATTGGATTGGGGCCGAGCTCTTCTTCGTCGGTAACATCTCCGATGATTATTCCGGTAATCGTTCACAATTATTCCGGTAATCATTACGGTGACGATTGCAACGACAAACACTAAACACCACCTCCCCGAAATCACCTTCCCTCCTCTATTTTATTGCTGACGCGGATCTCACCCCGCGTCTAGGCAATCCCTTAACGCGGCCTTCGCGTTCTTGTATCGACGCAACGCGGAGTCCAGGCCCGCGTCTGTGTCCTTCTCGTGTCAACACGACGCGAAGCTTATACCGCGTCTGTATTCTTCTCGTCCCTAGCTTTAGCGCGAGTCTCAATCCCGCGTTTGTGAAATCTCCGCAACGCGTCTCCCGCGTCTGTGATTCCCGCGTCTGCTATTCTCGCGTCTGCTATTCCCGCGTCTCCATTCTCTCTCCACATTGGTTCATTCTCTCCTCTCTCTCATTCTCTTTCTCTCTCTTGATTTTCTCCTCTCTCTATCACTTTCCCTTTAAAAGCGTGGACGCGTTCATTTCCTAGATTCCGAGATCGGGGATTTCACTGTGTTTTCTAAAGATTTAGGCGAGTGTTCTCGCTCTCCTTCTGATCTTTCTGCTTCGTCATATTGACTAATATTATATTATTTTACTTGCACACTTGCATGTATCATGCTATCACTTGACGCCCGCTTAACATCACATCTCAGGCATATGTCTCCTGATACTTGTTCCTTGCTATGACATGACTTATTACCTGTCACCTGCCTGATCACTTGTCATTGGCAGGTTGAGACCTGATACCTATTATGATTAACTCTCTACTCATGAATATCACATTACGGGAATGTAGAACTTGATCACTTGTTATGTACTCCAGTTATGCCTGTTTATGAACTCCTGTTATGCTCGTTATGTATTCTTGTTATGACCAGTTTTGATCCTGCTCATTCCTGTAATCTAATAATTATGTTTAATAAGCCATAAAAAGGGATAACTTGTACAGGGAATGGGAGGAAGTGATGGATGCCGGTATGGTGCCTTGCTTATAGTAATGGAATACCAAAACTGACGATTCGTGTTAGGGGATTTCAGGCCCTCAGAAGATGCGTGTTAGGGGGATTTAAGGCCCCAATGGCTGTGTCCCGGGCGGACGGGAACTACTATAAGTATGAGTTATCAGTTCTCCATCAGCTTCCAATAACCAATCTCGACTTGCTTATCTATGGATGTATGTGTGTTGGGATGTACCCCAGGACACATACCTAGATATATGGGTCGGACGAGTAATATAATAATATGCCACGATGATAACTTGTTATGTTGCTCTGTAAACTTGGTTATACCACTTGTCTCGTTATAATTGCTTTCATCGGGTTTTACATCGGAATTCTGGTTTATGAGCATTACTATGTTATACTTGCTCACATCCTGTTTTATCACCTGTGTTTTATTCTATCAGTTTACTGCTCTTGTCGTATTATTCCATATGTTTGCTTATCTATCTCGCCACCTGGCTTTCGTATCACCACTCGCCTGAGGAGTTCTGACTCCTCTGGATCCTCATGTCCAGGTCTCGGAGCTTGGACCAAAGGGGATTCTTCCTGTTGAGGACCAAGCTTACTTTGCGGAGCAAACAGACCAGCCGTAGATCCAGTCCCATCCTTGCTCCCCCTTGTTGGCTCGCGGCTTCTCCAGTTATCTCGTGAGCGCCCTTTTGTACTGTTCATATATGTACATTCTCTTTGTATCCTCGCATTTGCGCCTAACAGGTGATGTAATATTATTGTAATATTTATCACCTCTGGTGATAACTTTGTAATTGTAATCATATGTTGGAATGTATAATGCACCACATGCTTCCGTACTCTGATTCTTGCCTGTACTGATGCTTAGCGTATATACGTGAGGGTATTTCTGACCTACGTATATACGTCGCAGTGACGTCCCCGTACCCGCAGGATCGGGCGTTACAGGGTGGTATCAGAGCCTAGGCTCTTACATCCTCAGTACGTCCAGACGGCAATTAATGGTAAAGAAATTTGCAACTGGAATACAAGAGTCCTGATTATACAATCCAATTACAAGTGCAGAGTTATCTATCCCTTCCTTCTGGTCCATTTCTTGAATCCTGAGACCTTCAATCTTTTACCTTCCAGTTTCTTTTTGTTACCCACTCCAACCAACTCAAATATGGAAAGATGGGGAACACGTAATAGTGCTGGTACTTCTCAAGATGGACCCAACAGAGACAATGATGGTATGATGAGGATACTTCAAGGGATGATGCAGAGTCAACAACAGCAGACAGAGCTTCTACGTCAAGGACTATTAGTTGCAACCCCGAGAACAGAGGCCAGGCAACGTGTCGGATTTCAGGAGATTACAGCCGGCGATCTTTTCAGGCACAGAGAAGCCCCTGGATGCAGAACAGTGGCTGATAGACACAACAGATCTTTTGAAGGCGGCCCGAGTCCCTGATGAGAACCGAGTGGAAGTGGCCAAGATACAATTGAAGGATGTGGCCCGAACATGGTGGTTGGCGGAAGAAGCAACACTGGAAAAATCCATCACATGGGACCAGTTCTCAAAGGGTTTCTACGAGAGATTCTTCCCTGCAACAGCTCAAAGGGACATGGAAGAACAATTTATCCGCCTACAGCAGTGCAACCGGTCAGTGGATGAATATGCTGCTGAATTCTTGAGGCTCAGCAGATTTGCTCCCTACATGGTGGCAGACGAAGAAAAACGGGCCAGCAGATTTCAGCAAGGGCTAAAGATGGACGTCCAGATGTATCTTATTCCTCAACAGCTGAAGACATACTCCCAGGTTCTCTCCATTGCCTGTGAAGTAGAACGAGGACTGGGGAAGAAGAGTGAGAACCAAGTGTAGAACAAGTCAGTAAGAGACCCTTTCAGTTGATGAATGAAGAAGACGCAGCCAGGACAATCAATGGCCCGATAGTCAAGCGACCATTCCAAACTTCTCTCCCTCAGATCATATGCAATTTCTGCCACAAGCCTGGACATTATAGGAAAGATTGTCGAATGGCCAATGGATTATGCTTAGCATGTGGGACCGGGAGTCATGCAATAAAAGATTGCCCGTTCAGAAGGGTAGGAAATACAGCACCAGTCCCACCAGTACTTCCAGCCCTGCCACTGAGAGGGAACCCAGAACCCGTTGATCGAAGAGCTCCATTTCCGCCCCAGCAATATGATCAGCCACACAGAGGAGTGAGAACTAGAACAGATCATAGTAGAGGTCAAGTCTACACATGGCGGCAGAGGTATCAGACGATGCAGCAGCAGAATGTGAAGACCAGTATCCAGAGCAGGAACCTTGAGGATGTCTTTGTAACCGCTACCCCTGATCTTTTGTATTTTGAGTTGGTAATCTTTTGTAAATATTCCACTTTATTATTCTCTCATTATCGATCCTGGTCTCTCCTGTGTTCATCTTCCCCTTATCGAAATTGCGAGGACACAATTTTTGTAAGGTGGGTGGATTGTAACACCCCGCTCCCGGAATACGTACTTAGTTGCGTATTCAGATTTCTCGATCGTATTTTTTTGATTTACTTCCTGTATTTATTTTTATTATGAATTGTTTATATGATTGTTTTGTCTTGGATCCGGATTCGTGGACTCGGATTCAGCCCTAGTCTGAACCAGGGACCCGATCTCAGGTTATTACTCGATTAGTCTTTCTGGTATTCCAATTTGACCGATTTCAGTTTTAAACATCATTTTCTAATATTTTAGATTTTCTATGATTTTCTGGAATTTTTCAGAATTAAATTGAAATTCTTCAAAACTGGGGTCGACCGATACGCTGACCGATTCCCGGATTTTTAATTTACAAACGGAGTTGAATTTAAGAAACGGCTTTCCTGTAACTTCTTAAAATCACATTTTCTATCTAAATACTTTTTCTAAGAATTTTCTGAATTTATCGAAATTCCACTGGATTTGGTGTCGGCCAGTCTCACTGGTGGATTTCAGGAATTTTAACTTGTAATCGGAATTGAATTTCTGAAAACCGATTTCACAAAAAATCTTTTTATAATATTTATTATTTTTGAGAATTTTTGGGAAGCTTTCCAAGCTATTTCATTTTTTGGACTTTTCCGGAGTTTTCGGTTTTTCCCAGATACCGGAATAGTACCCAGATATTTTTTCACTTTTCTCTCTCCTCGCTAGACGCGAGTTTCACCAACCTAGGATTCTGCATTTAATGCAGAGATCCTCTCCATGCTGCATTTAATGCACTGCTAATCAATTCCAATCAAGCCATTATGACTTTTGTCCTTTCGGTCAAAAGCCAAATTCGCATTTCCCTGGGCGCGGCTTTTATTCCCACGTTTGGCCCATTTTGGCCTAAACGCGAGAATGAGGGCTGCGTTTGGAGTGGGAGACGCAACTTTTGTCATGTGCGTTTCCTTTGTTTTGTAAGGTAAGGCAATATTATATTATATTCTCTTCCCTTTATATATAACCACCCCCACCTTTCCTTCTTCCTCTCTCTTTCACTTTTTCTTTTCTTCTCTCTTTTACAGCATGCAGCCAACTGAAGCTATGGCTGCCCCTAAGAGCTTTGCCTCTTCTTTGGCCAACCACTTTCACAACTTTCACCACCATTCCTCCACCAACTCCACCCCCATTCATCCCTCCACCTCCTCCTCCATTCCAACAACAACAACAACCATAACACCACCACCTCACCACCTTCTTCTTCCTCTCTTTCCACCAAACAACCCATTACCTCCATTAACTTCTCCACCATTTCCACCACCACCTACACCTCTTTGGCCACCACGAACCACGCCATCTTCCTCTTCTCGTCGTGCTCTTTCCGACGAGCTATTGCTTCGCTCTCTGAAGCCTCATTTCCAAAACTCCAACCTTTCATTTTTAAACTACACTTGCACCCCCATGGTTGCTTGGGCTTGGGCTTGAGCTACCGGATTCCGGCCAACTCCGGCCATCGCCGGCTACCACCCCATCATCTTCTCAAGGGCCAGCCACCTCCATTGGATTGGGGCCGAGCTCTTCTTCGTCGGTAACTTCTCCGATGATTATTCCGGTAATCGTCACGATTATTCCGGTAATCATTACGGTGACGATTGCAACGACAAACACTAAACACCACCTCCCCGAAATCACCTTCCCTCCTCTGTTTTATTGCTGACGCGGATCTCACCCCCGCGTCTAGGCAATCCCTTAACGCGGCCTTCGCGTTCTTGTATCGACGCAACGCGGAGTCCAGGCCCGCGTCTGTGTCCTTCTCGTGTCAACACGACGCGAAGCTTATAACCGCGTCTGTATTCTTCTCGTCCTAGCTTTAGCGCGAGTCTCAAATCCCACATTTGTGACATCTCCGCAACGCGTCTCCCGCGTCTGTGATTCCCGCGTCTGCTATTCTCGTGTCTGCTATTCCCGCGTCTCCATTCTCTCTCCTCATTGGTTCATTCTCTCTCCTCTCTCTCTCATTCTCTTTCTCTCTCTTGATTTTCTCCTCTCTCTATCACTTTCCCTTTAAACGTGTGGAGGCATTCATTTCCTGGATCCGGAGATCGGGGATTTCACTGTGTTTTCTAAAGATTTAGGCGAGTGTTCTCGCTCTCCTTCTGATCTTTCTGCTTCGTCATATTGACTAATATTATATTATTTTATTTGCACACTTGCATGTATCATGCTATCACTTGACGCCCGCTTAACATCACATCTCTGGCATATGTCTCCTGATACTTGTTCCTTACTATGACATGACTTATTACCTGTCACCTGCCTGATCACTTGTCATTGGCGGTTGAGACCTGATACCTATTATGATTAACTCTCTACTCATGAATATCACATTACGGGAATGTAGAACTTGATCACTTGTTATGTACTCCAGTTATGCCTGTTATGAACTCCCGTTATGCTCATTATGTATTCTTGTTATGACCAGTTTTGATCCTGCTCATTCCTGTAATCTAATAATTATGTTTAATAAGCCATAAAAAGGGATAACTTGTACAGGGAATGGGAGGAAGTGATGGATGCCGGTATGGTGCCTTGCTTATTGTAATGGAATACCAAAACTGACGATTCGTGTTAGGGGGATTTCAGGCCCTCAGAAGATGCGTGTTAGGGGGATTTAAGGCCCCAATGGCTGTGTCCCGGGCGGACGGGAACTACTATAAGTATGAGCTATCAGTTCTCCATCAGCTTCCAATAACCAATCTCGACTTGCTTATATATGGATGTATGTGTGTTGGGATGTACCCCAGGACACATACCTAGATATATGGGTCGGACGAGTAATAATAATAATATGCCACGATGATAACTTGTTATGTGCTCTGTAAACTTGGTTATACCACTTGTCTCGTTATAATTGCTTTCATCGGGTTTTACATCGAAATTCTGGTTTATGAGCATTACTATGTTATACTTGCTCACATCCTGTTTTACCACCTGTGTTCCATTCTATCAGTTTCCTGCTCTTGTCGTATTATACCATATGTTTGCTTATCTATGCTCGCCACCTGGCTTTCGTATCACCACTCGCCTGAGGAGTTCTGACTCCTCTGGATCCTCATGTCCAGGTCTCGGAGCTTGGACCAAAGGGGATTCTTCCTGTTGAGGACCAAGCTTACTTTTGCGGAGCAGACAGACCAGCCGTAGATCCAGTCCCATCCTTGCTCCCCCTTGTTGGCTCGCGGCTTCTCCAGTTATCTCGTGAGCGCCCTTTTGTACTGTTCATATATGTACATTCTCTTTGTATCCTCGCATTTGCGCCTAACAGGTGATGTAATATTATTGTAATATTTATCACCTCTGGTGATAACTTTGTAATTGTACTCATATGTTGGAATGTATAATGCACCACATGCTTCCGTACTCTGATTCTTGCCTGTACTGATGCTTAGCGTATATACGTGAGGGTATTTCTGACCTACGTATATACGTCGCAGTGATGTTCCCGTACCCGCAGGATCGGGGCGTTACACTTCTGCTCATTAGTCTCGATCAAGGCTTGTGCCTGGCAATGATAGCTCGAGCAGTGGCAATAACCTGCTCTGCACTCTGTATGACGATTTCAGATTCCTTGGAATCGCCAATCAGCCTTTGGTGGTCAGCTTGGAAATGCTGGAGACGGCGGGTCTCTTTAGCTATTTGTTCCTCCATCTCCTTTCGCTCATGTTCTTGAGCGGCAAGAAGCTTACTCAGAGTTGTCCTAACTTCATCTACTGAGCCAACATTCTCCAGAGTCTTGAGCTCCCTCAAGTGGCTCCCCAGCTGCTCCACCAGTATCAGGCATGCCCTAGCCTGCGAAGGATTCCCAGTATGACCGATGTTCTCGATCTAATTTTCAAGAAATATTCGGGCAAACTCGAAAGAGCTGCCCCCAGAAAGGATTAGGTCAATACAAGATCTCATGGAAGTAAAAATTGCTGCACCATTTGACGTGCTAGCTCTTCCATGATGTCGTTAGCTGGAGATAACCCTGCTGATGTACTCCCGTACCCCCTTTCCATGATAGTGTGAGAGACGGGAACCAGTTCAGCTTGCATAGGAGTGAGGCCAACGATAGGTTCGTCAGGTACAGAGGTAGTCACCGATACCTCCGGGACGGTTATTGTCGTAGCGGCCTCCACTGCAACAGAAGTAATAGCAAACCTTGCGGCATCGGGTTCCTCAGTTGAAATTTGGACTGTGCTATCTTCTGCATCAATGCTTACCGCAAGATCCTCTACTTGAGCTACCCCAGTACTCTCTGCAAACCACTAAAATGTCAGTGATAACAATAAAAAGGAGAATATTCAATACGTCAGTATTCTCTTATCAAGTTGAGGATCTGAAGATGGCGAATTCCTGGACAGGTCGTGTGGGGTTGAGGCCTCCTTGACCTCGATGGTTGCACTCTCTTGAGGCATTATGGTAATAGGAGCCTCAAGGCCCTCCTGCTGGGCCAGCTCTTGGATCATCTCCTCAATATGAGAGGAAGTTGTGGCTTCACTGTCGACAGCCAGCCCTATAGCAGAAAATCAAAAGAAATGTCAGGACCCTTCCCTAACTTGAGGAGGAGCCGGTTCAAGAAGACAAGGAGAGTACCTTCGGTAGCAGCAATTATTGCTATCGGCGAAGCCGTCACAGGGTCGCATCCCTGTATCTCTTCCTCTAAAATATGCGAGAATTTGCTCGTATCAGGAGGAGCAGGTTCGTCACCGAAATTGACTTCTTCGCCAGAATAATACCCATGTTCTTCAGACGATGAAGACGACAGTTCAACCCAAGCGGTCTCAGCAATCGAAACCTTACTACTGAATACCCCAGTAGTGGGGCTAAGGTCGACAACCCGCGAAAGGAGCATCAATACACTGCAGACCCAGGCTGTTGCATCTCAACCCTTCTCTCATGAACTGAAGATGGCCCAGGCTGAGTTGAGACCCCCAGGATCTCAACGTCATCCCTCCCTACCAAGTCAACTTTGGGTCGCTCGGCCTCTTCAGCCATGGCGGGTTCACCTGCAAGTTCCCCTTCTTCTAGGATCATGGGACCCCTGCTGCGTAGACCGCGAGGACGAAGAAGGGGGATCTCTTCTTCATCTTCCTCTTCCTCCCTCTGCTCTTCAACACCAGAAGGAACTACCTCGGGCATTGAAGCTTCAGCATCCGATTCCCTCCTAGCCTTCTTCGGGATAGACTCGCCCTTGGAAGCGGACCTGTGGGAACGTTTGGATAGAGCCTGCCGACTCCTTTTAATGGGCTGCTCCTTGGGTGCTGCTGCCCTTGGTCCCGTCCCTGTTTGCCCTCCTCTTTCTTTCTCGACTGCCTGATATTCGTCCATAACTTGCATGCGTTTGTTGGACTCCAATTTATCCTTATAAGACGCTTTGATGCTCTTAATGCACGAGGTATTTATTCCGATATCAGGCATCTTACTAGCTAGGGAGTACCAAGTACAGAAGCTGAGGCTAGTATAACAACTGGGCATCTTGTGAGGCAAGCTAAAAATAGCTTTTATCCCTCCAGCCACACTATAGTACCATGCCTGAGCACCCTCAAACAAATTCCCGCTGAAGGAGAGATTAGCATTGGGGTTGCCGATATATAATTGATCATAGCCAAACTGTCGAGTAAAACGACTCGGCATGTAAGGCTCGATCGTACATGAATTCCCTTGTCGAAAGAGCAAATACCCAGGCCGAATATTAATCAGCCACTAGAAGACTCCCGATGGCAACCTTGTGAAATCATCTGGTCCCGCAAGGTCGGCGAATTTATCCCGTAAGATGCATCAGCAATCTCGGGGAAGCAACAGTCGAGCTGATAGTTCGAAGCGTTCAGAATACATTTTCGAATGTAGAACATGTAATAGTAAGACCAGCTTGAGTTCTCCAGCTTCTGCACAAAAGGGACAAACCCCGCAGATAGAGGCACCGCCGTCATCAGTGAGGGGCAGTGCATAACGTACCAAGCCATCAAGTATGTATACGGAAGCTCGATCCTGGGGTTAGGGGTATTTACTCTCAGCCTTCCCTCCGAATCAACTTCTGGCCTGCCCTTGGAGTCGTCAATGGCCTCCACTTGGCACAGGCTTTTAACTAGAGCCCGTAATCCACTTTGAATTCCAGCCACCATTGCTGGAAGGAGGGCGATAGACTTTCCGTAGGCCAGCAAAATCGTCGGGTACACCACATCGGCGACAATTACTTCGTGTGGCAGTGTTGGCACCACACAACACTTCAGCCATAGCGTAAGGAAGCCCGCCAATAACGCCCGGTCAGAAATGGGAACTTGGGCCTGATGATGAAAACATTCAAAAACTGTATTAGGTTTGAAAGTATCCTCATTTGACTCCGTGGTGTAAGAGCTCGCAGAGGCGTTGATCCTCTCAACAATTTCTTCGTCAGTGCAAGGAGCCGGGCTGGTCATTGGGCTATCCTTCTCATTTATATCATTGAATAGGTAACTCGCCCAGGACATCTGCTTGACACTCCTGTTCCTCCAAGAGGTTATTTGGCCACAGATGTGGAAGTGGCACAACACTTCTCAGTATGTCTCGTACACCTGAGGGTTCTCCTTCTTCAAGAGATGAAGTTCTTCAGAAGTCGAAACGTATTCTTCATAAGGGGTATCTCCCATAACAAGCCCCGAGACTTCGTACAGTTCATGAAGAGCGAGCCCCGTCTCTCTGACTATAGTAAAAATGTGCCTGTCAAAGGATTATAATGCTCCAGGATGCCATAAAAATTTTGAAAACTTTGCGGGGCCATACTGTACGGCCCTGACCGAGTGATACAGCCCCACCTGCTGTAGCAGAGCTCCAAGTTTGACAAGGACAAATCCAACTATCCTACCCCACCAGGATCTGTTAGAAGAATGAACCCATCCGAGCGGACGGAAGTCGACAGGAAAATCACCCCTAGCCTTTATGAACTGATTGATGAAGGTGGTGCCAAGCTGAGGGGTCTCTCCTCTCCGATATCCAGATCTGACCAATCCGGGAATAAACCAAAGATCTCTTTCCCATGGCCGGTAGAGTATATTTCTTTGGCACCTAGTCTGCTAAGAGAGACACCGAAGACAAATCGGAAAAGATCCCAATCCATCGTACGATGAACAGACATGTGTTGTAGAAAGGACAAGGGATACATCCTCTCCATGTTGGGAAGAAAGAACCTCCTGTCCCCAATCTGACGAAGCCACTTATAGTCCCCATCATGTAGCATCCTATCATCCTCGTCAATGTCATCTCCAAAGAGGAAAACAGGCTTCCGTAATGGAGTGCGAGAATCCGTCTCAAACAGTCCATCAGAGATAATCTCTCGGAGGGTCACCATACTGGCCTTGGAGATCCTCTCCTTTCGCTCCTTCGACTTACCAGTAGCCACAGGAGCAGTTCTCTGCAGCACGAAGGTCAGATTACGATCAGCGCCACCTACATGCCAAAAATGTTTGGATGGAGTATCGTACTGCAAAGAGAACAACACTTGGTTAGAAACCTAAAAGAAAATGGCTAAGTGTTTAAAATTCAAACGCAGGGGGAATCCAGACGCGGAGACCAGCAAAATCTGTGTCCAGACTCAAAGAACGCGAGGCTTACATGAAGCCTGCATTTCAAAATCCAGAACTTAGAAAAAATTTCTAAGTATCGGACTCAGACGCGATATTCATTAAAACTTGCATCTGATTTTACAAGACGCAAGAATTGTAAGAAGTCTGCATTTGAACTCCTCACACTTAGAAAAATTTTGAGTGCTGAATTCAAGACGCAGGGCTCAATGAGGCCTGGTTTAGCAAACAGATACGGACTCAGATTGATGATGCAAAGATGCGAAAGTCATCAAACTCGCATCTTGTCCACCAATTCAAGAACCGCGTCTGACGATCAAACACGGGAACGAGCCTCGCGTTGGCGGTTCACATTCAAAAGGGACTTAGGAGTTGAAAGAACTCTATAAGCCCCTTCAATGGCGGAAATCCAAATCAGATGGTTTTACTACCTGAAATAGGGGCCTCCTGCATGGAGAACCACCCATTTGAATTTTCGGAGCGACAGCGCTCGAGGACGAAGAAACGAGTTTGGTTTTGGGTGCCATTTCGACCGTGAGATCACTGTTGAAGATGGTGAAAATGGAAAAAAGCTTCGAGCTTTTCTTAACCCTAAAAGGCTCGGCGAAGAAGAAGAGTCTAATGATGACTCTTGAAAGATTGTTGTCTTTTATAGGCACAGAAATCCCCAGAGATACGCGACGCTTGGCTCGAGGCCTAATCCCCGTCTGACGTATGGCGTGCATATTAAATGCAACGCAAAATTCGCGTGCCAAGGAAAGATGTCCCTTCAATTCCGCCGGACATGTGGCAACGTGCCCACAACGCGGATTCGTGTTAAACGAAAAATCGCGTTCCTCCAAAAGTCGCGCCTCTTCAGCAAGGCCAAGCCGCGCCTAGTTCACAGAGTGAGAACTGCGTCTTCATCTCAAAGGTCGCGTCCTTACAAGAGCCACGTTTCTTCAGCAAACTAATAGATGCGTCCCTACTCCAAGTGAGCACTGCATCTTTAAAGCAACATGACCCCTGCGTTTACAAGACTGGCATTTAGTCTTTGCTTCTGCAATTCAGTTCAACAGTACACTGGCACAAGCAGATGACTGATCACCCCTGATTCAAAGTGCACCAACAACAAGCTCAGAGCACTTGGGAGGTCTAGACTGCGTATCTAAACACTCGCCATGATCATTTCTGATGGCTTCAAAGGGTTTCACAGTACACTCACGAAGACCATATTTCAGACAGAATCAAGCTCAAGGCATCTCAAATGATTATCAGTCCAATCATGAGAAGTATGAATTTACCGGAGTCCAAAGTATTTGATATCCATCCCAGTCAACCGCAGAATATCGAAAACTTTGGAGGGGGTTCTATAGGCTGTCTAAAAATCACTAAAGATAAGTCATCAAAAAACAGAGTCCAAACTCCAGACGCAGGGTTAATCTCAACATCACTGCAGTACCAAGACACGAGGGTCAAAACTCGCGTCTCAGCATCACTGTAGCACTGAGACATGAGGGTTGAAACCTGCGTCTCAGCATCACTGCAGCACCAAGATGCGAGGGTCGAAACCCGCGTCTCAGCATCATTGCAGCACTGAGACACGAGGGTCAAAACTCGCGTCTCAGCATCACTACAGCACTGAGACACGAAGGACGAAAACCGCGTCTCAGCATCACAGCAGCACTGAGACGCGAGGGTCGAAATCCGCGTCTCAGCATCACTTCAGCAACAAGGAGCAAGGCTCAAAACCCGCGTCTCGGTTATAACTGCCCTCGTTATTGTGTCAATTATTGCCCACGTAATGAGGGAGTTAAACCCCATTATGGAGCATTTTTAGGGGGCACGTCTACCCCTGAAACCTCTATAAATAGCCCTGTTTGCTATGGAGAAGGGGTCGGTCGATCGTATAATTCTTGAACCTCCACTGAAAGAAAGAGAGAGTGCAACTCTTCTAACAACTTGCTGCGTACAAGTTTGTCTTTGCCTACAATCTCTTTGAGATTCCTGGTGGATAGGAGCTGTGTTACTCCGTCTGCTATCCAAAGAGAGGACTCCCAAGAGGTCCTGACGTTCACCCGGTCAACGAAAATAAGATTCACTTTTTACCGCCACATCAAGAACCCAGCACTAAACAAAGTAGAGATTCAAGTCTAAACATCTTCCCTCCCTTGTAGTAAGAGTATTGATCCGTTATAATTCTTCATTGATTCAAGAAAATTTTATGAGGAACTTTCTCCCACCAAACATTAGGATCAATTCAGCAATTCAAAACACAAGTTTTCTGCATAAAAAAACTCTGTTCAAAATTCTGTTTTTCTTGAAAACTGGCTTCCACTTTCTTTTTCTTCACCAATTCCTACTCTATTGTGAAGATTTCTAAACGTCCACCTATAAGAGACCTTGTCCATAATCACATATAGATTCAAGGCTTATAGGATTGATTGTATTCATTCAAAGAGGAGCATTGTACAAGAGAGTCTTCTTGGTGTAGAAGAGAAGTTGTACAAGGTGTTGTCTTCTTGGTTGTAAGAGGAGTTGCACATATTTGGCAAAGAGTTTTTGTCAAGTGGTGTACAGATATTGTTTTGGGTGTATCCAAATCAGGAAAGGAAAATCTCAAGCGGATTACTTAGGGACTGGACGTAGGTCACAAGAACCGAACCAGGATAAATCTCTTGTCTTTGCGTTTGCATTTTTCTGAGTTTTATCTTGTGAATTTTTATTTCCTACAAGTAGTTTTATTTAAAAAGTTTACAAACACTATTCACCCCCCTCTAGTGTTTGTGTTGCTTGTTTATAGATCCTACACTTGGTATCAGAGCAAGGATGGCAATGGAGTTCCCTTCATCATAATCCAAAGAAGAACATTCTACACAACGTCCACCGCTATTCGATGGATCGAACTACAACTACTGAAAGTGTAGAATGAAGATTTACTTGCAATCACTCAATTATGAACTATAGAACATAGTAGAAGCACTGTACACCAAGCTGACAACCAACTACACTGCTTGGAGTGATGATCAAAAGAAGAATGCGAACCTTGATGCCAAAGCGATGAATGCGTTATTTTGTGCCTTAACCAAAGAGGAATAAATATACTAATGATAATCCTATTTGTTTTAAGTATAACAAACTAGGTCACATAAAGAAGGATTACCCATTGATGAAATCAAAAGAAAACTTCAAGAATTTCAATAAGTTCAACAACAAGAAGAACGCCTTCCAAGTAATTTGGGATAATAGCGACTCATCTTCCTCTGACGAAGAAGAAGCCACTGAAACCGCAAATATCTGCTTCATGGCTCAAGAAGATGAGGTATAAGATTATGATGAATTATTAGAAGCATTTAATGAACTTTATAATGATTTCAAAAATGAAAAGATTAAAAATAAAGTTTTAACAAAAGAAAATGAAAGACTCAACAATGAAAATATAATTTTTGTTTCTTAAACATCTTCTTCAAATTCTCAAAAAGATGATTTTGAAAAAATTATTTCATCTTTAAAAAGGGATAATGAACTTTTCTTAAAAGGGAATTCTATGCTTAAAAAAGAAACTATTTCTTTAAATTATAGAATTACAATTTTAGATAAAGAAATGACTAGTTTCAAAATTAAGTATGAAGACATTTTGAAAAATGTGACAAAATTTAATAAAAGAAAAGAGAATTTAAATGATTTATTATCTTATCAAAAGATATCAAATAATCATTTTGGTCTTAGATTTTCAAAAGATAAGATTTACAAACCTACACATGTTGGTCTTAGATTTTCAAAAACTAATTTTGTAAAATCTACACATTTTATAATAATATTCCATATAATTCTTTTGTGAAAAGAAATACTAATACTATTTCAAAAAGAATTAGGAACAAAAATATATGGATTCCAAAATAATGTTGATAAAAATGCTTATATTGTATCTTATATACATGATGTATGTAATTCTATTAATTATGTTTATACTAACAAATGGAAACCAAATTCCAATTGGATTTGGGTTCCTAAAGGCTAATCTTTTTTGGACCCTATCATGATGGGTACCATACAAAATATTTTTATCTTATAGGTACCTTATAAAGAAAAGTGGATACTTGATAGTGATTGTTCCAAACACATGATCGGACACATTCAACTACTGTCTTTCGTTCAAATCAAAAAGGGAGGTACAGTAATATTTAGAGACAATAACAAAGGAAAGGTTATTGGTATCGGCATGGTTGGTAACATTTCGAAACCCCTTATTGAAAATGTTCTTTTGGTAAGAGGTTTAAAACACAAACTATTAAGTATTAGTCACTTATTATTTTTGAAAAAGATGCATGTCTTATATATGATACTAACATGAAAGATATTCTGTTTAAAGGTTTTCGTAACAATAATATTTATGAGTTATTGTATATCATCAAATGATAACTTATGTTTACTTGCTTCTAATAATGATTATTTTTTATGGCATAAAAGATTTGGTCATTTGAATATGAAAACAATTTCTAAGATTTCCAAATTTGATTTAGTTAAAGGTCTTCCAAAAATAGCTTTTAAAAAGGATTATTTTTGTGATTCTTGTCAATTAGAAAAACAAGTTAATCATCTGTTAAATCTAAAGATTTAGTTTCAACTAATAGACCTTTAGAACTGTTACATTTGGATTTATTTGGTCTTATTCGTGTTTCTTCTTTAAACAAAAATAGGTATGTTTTTGTTATTGTCGATGATTATTCACGTTTTTCATGGGTAATTTTTCTAAAAAATAAAAATTATACTTTTAATGAGTTTTCAAGTTTTTTGTAAAAGAATTCAAAATCAAAAGTCTCTAAACATAGTCACTATTCGAAGTAATCATGGAGGAGAATTTGAAAATGAATCTTTTGCAAATTTCTGTGATAAGTATGGTATTACACATAACTTTGCATTTCCTAAAGCATCTCCTCAAAATGGTGTTGTGGAAAGAAAGAATAGGATTTTGCAAGAATGTGCTAAAACAATGCTTATGGACAGTCATTTACCAAAATATTTTTGGGCTTAAGCTATTGCTACTGTATGTTATATTTTAAATCGTGTGCTTATTCGACCTATTTTAAACAAAACATCTTATGAATTATTTTATAATAGAATTCCAAAAGTTTCTTATTTCAAGATTTTTAGATGTAAATGTTTTATCTTAAATACAAGAGATGCTCTAGATAAATTTGATGCTAGATCCAATAAAGGTATTTTTGTTAGATATTTTACTCAAAGTAAAGCATATAGAATATTTAACAAGAAAAAATATTATTATTGAAGAATCATTACATGTTAAATTTGATGAATCTTTGACTAAACATATTTTTAATACTTCTTCACATGATGATGATATCATAAATACTCCTATTGATAATACTGTTATATCTTCTGATGATACTAACATTTCTAATGTTGATGAGACTCCTACTGAGTTACCTAAAGCATATGTTGAAGTAAGTAATCATCCATATGATTTGGTTATTGGAGATATAAATCAAGGCGTTCAGACAAGATCCAAGTTGAACTACATGACACAAATTGCTTTCATATCACTCATTGAACCGAAGAATATCAAAGAAGCATGTGCAGATGATTTTTGGACAATTGTAATGCAAGAAGAGTTGAATCAATTTGTCAGAAATGATGTTTGGGATCTTGTACAATGTCCTACTGATCATCCAGTCATCGGTGCAGATGGGTCTTTAAGAACAAACTTGATGAATTAGGTCAAGTTATTAAGAACAAAACAAGGTTAGTTGCACAAGGATATAATCAAGAAGAATGTATTGATTTTGATGAAACTTATGCACCAGTGCTAGGCTTGAATCAATTCGTATTTTACTTGCTTTTGCTTACTTTATGAATTTCAAATTTTATCAAATGGATGTTAAAAGTGCCTTTTTAAATGATTTTATTAAAGAAACTGTTTATGTTGAACAACCTCCAGGTTTTGAACATGAAAAATTTTCAAACCGTATTTTTAAACTTAAGAAAGCTTTATATGGTTTAAAACAAGTACCCCGTGCTTGGTATGATGATTAAATAGTTTTCTTTTAAATTCTGATTTTAAGATGGGAAGAGTAGATACAACTCTCTTTATTAAACATGTTAATAAAGATAACTTAATTATTCAAATATATTGATGATATTTTATTTGGATCTACTAACGATAATCTTTGTCAAGAATTTCTAAGACTATGCAGAGTGAATACGAGATGAGCTACATGGGTGAACTTACTTTCTCGGTCTGCAAATAAAGCAAATGAATGATGGAATCTTTATTTTCCAGTGCAAGTATGCAAAGGAACTTTTGAAAAGATTTGGTATGGAAAATTCTGGTCATAAAAATACTCCCATGAGTACAACTACATTCCTAGACAAAGATGAAAATAGTAAGAATGTTGATCAGAAACTATATCGAGGTACGATTAGTTCTTTACTATATATTACTTCAAGTAGACCTGATATTATGTTCAGTGTTTGCTTATGTGCTAGATATCAATCAAATCCTAAAGAATCACATCTTAAAGCAGTGAAAAGGATTCTTCGATATATTAATAACACAATCAACTATGGCTTATTTTATCCGAAATCAAGCACATTTGATTTACTATCATATAGTGATGCTGATTTTGCTGGATGTAAATCTGATCGGAAGAGTACTAGTGGTACTTGTCACTTTTTGAGACATTCACTAATATTATGATTCAGTAAAAAGCAAAATTTTGTATCATTATCAACAACTGGAGCAGAATATATCGCTGCTAATGTTGTATGTGCTCAGATTTTTATGGATGAAACAAACCTTATTTGATTATGGCATGTCTATCACAAATTCACCTATTATGTGTGATAATACCAGTACTATTAACTTATCTAAAAATTAAATTTATCATTCACGTACTAAGCATATTGATATTAGACATAATTTTTTACGTGATCGTGCTTTAAAAGGTGATATTTCACTAAATTTTATATCAACTGATAATCAAATTGCAGATATTTTTACAAAACCTCTTAAAGAAGATATTTTTATGAGATTTCGAAGAGATTTGAGTATTTGCAATATTTTTGATCTTTGAAAATTTTTCAGAATTGTTTTAAGGCATTTTTTTAATTATTAGCCGACTTATCAAGGCCTATTAGTCGACTTAACAATATACCAGTCGACTAATTGCATTAAACAAAAACATGGGTCTTTGAGTTATTAAACGTTAGTCGACTATATAACCAACTAGTCGACTAAATAGTGGATTAGTCGACTAGTCAATAACACAAGTCGACTAACCCTGTGAAAATCTGTGTTCTGTTATTGGTTTTTAACTTTCGAAACCGACCCATTTCATTAGTTTTGGATCTGATCTCTTCTTTCTTTCAATCCTAACCATTGATATTAGGTTTACTTCTCATTTTTACCATTCATCCTCATCAAAACTCCAGTTTTTTTTCACCCGATTCCTCTCTCCAGCCGCTGGACCAGTCGACTATAAGATTCGACAGCAGCAGAGAACCCATCTCCTTCTTCCTTCATTCCTTGGTAAATTTATTCCAATCTCTGTCTTATACTCTCAATCCTTACTTTATCTTCCTTTAATTTGAGTTCTAATCATGTCTAGGTCTAAGAAATCTAAATTTACTCCATCTTCTTCCTCATCTCAAACTGACTTTAGGGCTTTTCTTAAAAATCCTGTCCCAGAAGATGATTTTCTAAGAATTTCTTCATTAGAAATCTTACCTGGTAGGTTTGTTAAATATGAAGACTTTAATGACTATGATATTATCTCATATCTTCAAAATTGTGGTCTATATAATATGTTTTCTACTGATTCTAGACAAGGGTATTATCCCTTCTTGATCCACCTGTTTTAACCAACTTAACCTATGAAGACAATCAGGATGATGTTCATATATATTCTATGGTTAAAGGTGTCAATATCAAGTTATCCCCAAAATCCTTAGGTCGTATTTTTTCAATTCCTTATCACGACTTATCTATTAATGACATTACTATGAATGATGCTAAGGTCTTATCAAATATGTTTCTTCCAGGTCAAGGATTACCTATGTCTAATAATAAATTGAAACTCATTCCTCGTCTAATTGGTCGTATCCTTGCCTATAACATATGCCCTAAAACTGGGAGTTATAACTATTATTCTCGTGATTTAGCAACTTGTGTCTATGCCATCATGGCTGGACTAGAAGTCAATTGGGCAAAGATAATCTTTGATACTCTTGTTAAGGACCATATCTCCTTCTTAACATATGGAGCCTTTTTATCATACGTGTTTCGAAAGTTTCACATAGATCTTACTTCTGAAACGAGTGTTGTCAAAGTTTTCGAGCCTTTTGATCGTACCGTACTTCATAATATGAAACTTCATGATTTTTCTCACCCTCCACCACACCCTCAACATCCACCTTCTCCTCCTCCACAAAGTTCAACTCAAGCTCTTTCCTCCTCTACTCAACCTCCTCCACAAAGTTCAACTCAAGAACCTCCTTCATATCCCGATGCTTTCTACAACTCTATTTCTGTTGAAATAGAGACTCTACAAAACCGTCAACAATCTATGATGGACTCTCAGGATGCATTGCTCTCAAATCAATCTTTACTGATGAACCATTTTATAAGTACGCAACTGAAGATGGAGTCGTTTGAAACAACTCAAAAGGAAATTCTGGATCTCCTCAAGACTCGTTTTCCACCACCACCTCCTCCCGGATCCGACATGTGATGCATATGGCGTTGGCTTTGCTTTTTATGTTTTTTGGAGTTTCTTGCATTTTCTTTTTGTATTTTCTTTTTGTTATGACTCTTTTAGTTTTTATTATACTACTTGACATTTTCTGTTTTTTATAAAAATACTTGTTTTGATCTATGTTGTTTCTCTTTTATTAATGACAAGGGGGGAGAAAGTTATGTGCTGATATATGTGTTGATATATGTGTTGTGATATGTGCGTTGTGATATGACAATGGATATATGATATATGAATATTTGGCAATATTGCAACTCATGCTCATGCAAGGAACATTTGTTATATGGAAATATTTTTATAACTTATGCAGGGAGAACAAGAATACTTGACTTGTTACATATCTATTTGTTATAACCTGTTTACTGTAGGAGGAGTTTTCTTAAACACAGGTTGTCATCATCAAAAAGGGGAAGAGTATTGAAAGATTTTGATGATGGATAACAAAGTGATACAGATTTATTTGGAGCTCTATCTCAAGAATTTATACAGAGTTCTGGTTGCTCAAACTCTTATTAAGACTTTGGCTATTTATGTGTATTTTTTAGAATTATTGTTCAAAGCCTTGAACACACACACAATAGTCATATAGTCGACTTGACCCTTGATATAGTCGACTAACCATTCACTGAGTCGACTTGACTTATTTCCAAGTCGACTATGGCCTTCCATAAAATATCCCTGCTCTCTGTTTATTGTTTGTCATCAGTATTAGTCAACTTCCCCTAGAGCCTAGTCGACTAACTCCTGATATAGTCGACTCACCTTGTTCTACTAGTCGACTAAAAACAGTTTTCAGAAACTTGTTATCCGTATCAGTCTTGGTATAGTCGACTTGCCTCCTATATTGGTCAACTAACTATGGGAAAATTTGTTCTTATAGTCGACTAACCTCCATACCTTAGCCAACTAATAGCAGTTTCTGACTGTTGTATAGTTACTGATTTCTAGTGTTTTATCCAACGTTTTAAATTTCAAATTTGAATTGATAACTTCCCTAACTGACTATAGATTTCACCTATAAATAGGGATGTTGTCCTAGGATCAATTTACCAATTCAAAACACAAGTTTTCTACCCAAAAAAATTCTATTCAAAATTCTGTTTTTCTGAAAACTTGCTTCCACTTTCTATTGCTTCATAAATTCTTACTCTATTGTGAAGATTTCTGAAAGTCCACCTATAAGAGACATTGTCCACAATCACATACAGATTCAAGGCTTATAGGATTGATTGTAATCATTCAACGAGGAGCATTATACAAGAGCGTCTTCTTGGTGTAGAAGAGAAGTTGTACAAGGTGTTGTCTTCTTGATTGTAAGAGGAGTTGTACACATTTGGTAAAGGGTGTTTTGTCAAGTAGTGTACAGGTATTGGTTTTGGATGTATCCAAGTCGGGAAAGGAAAATCTCAAGCGGATTACTTGGGGACTGGACGTAGGTCACAAGATCGAACCAGGATAAATCTTTTGTCTTTGCGTTTGCATTTTTCTAAGTTTTATCTTATGAATTTTTATTTCCTACAAGTAGTTTTATTTAAAAGGTTTATAAACACTATTCACCCCTCTCTAGTATTTGTGTTGCTTGTTTATAGATCCTACAGGATCGAGTCTCTTGGAGAAGGAGTTCTACAAGAAGATCTCGGTATTGTGTTTAGTTTAGTATGTTTAGATCATTGTAAAGATTAGATAGTGTTGATATGCTCAAGTTCACATACGCACACAAGTTTTAAAGTTTATTTGGTTTTAGTTTTTCGGTTTAACCGATATTGGATTTCATGTTAAAAACATAGATATAAATTTTTATATGTATATTAGATTCTATCCATATACAATATGCTTCAAAGTTGTTTCAATATCATGTTTTTGTATTTACATGCGTTTTGAAAAAATCGGATTTCCATTTCAAAGTTTGATTTTAGAAAAATACTAATTTTGTATTTTAGTCAAATTTCAATATCACAAAAAAATTGTTTATAATATGTGTTGAATTTTAGTCACACATTTTGTATTTCAAATATATTACAAGAACTTATTTTTGTAGAATTTATGTGATTTTATGGGATTTTATGGAAGTCAAAATACCAAGTTTTTAATCCCTATAATTGTTTGTGCTGGCGGTCTGTCGGTTGACTGGACGGTCGACCGAGACAGAAGTCGGTCGACCGATTCAGTCGACCGACGTGCACAAATGTGCACGCAGCCTGGGCTGGTAGGCCGGTCGACCGACCCGGTCGACCGCCAGAGAGCTTTGCTCTCTAGAAATGGCCCCAGTCGACCGGTAGAGAGCTGTTGCTCTCTGTATCCAGGCCCGGTCGACCGGGCGGTCGACCGGTGGCACAAGTCAGAAATCTGACCGTTGGCCGGTCGACTGGGCAGTCGACCGACAGCAGATTTTTTCTGTTGTCTTGGCCCAACGGCTAGTTTTGGAATGGGCTATATATACCCATTCCCTTGGTCTGTTTTGTATAAGTTTTTAGAGAGCAAAAATTCTCATCTTTACAAGTGTTTAACATCAAGTTTCTAAAAGAGTTTTGGGCTTAAAGATTTTATCTTTATTTGTTTTAAAAAGGGTTGGAAAATTCAAAGAAAAAAAGTCTTTGGGAGTTATTTTGATCTTCATTTATATTTCAATATAGAGTTCTTCCCAAGAGTTTTTCTTTGTGTTTTTATTTCCAAACTCTTTATTTTTCTCACACTTGAGCTATCTATCTATCCTATCTATTTGGATCTATTTTATGGGAAAATTGGTTTGTGGTTGTTGATACCACCAAGAGTTGTAAACCTTCCATACTTTGTGATATCCCTATAGTGAGAGGTGATTGTGTTGATATCCCTCTAGTGAGAGGTGATTGTGGAGATTGTGTTGTTATCCCTCTTAGTGAAGAGGTGATTGTTGGAGTTGGGGCTTAGTGCATTATCCCTCTAGTGAGAGGTTGATCTTGTTTGGCTAAGTGCCCATCCTTCTAAGTGTAGAGGTGATTTGTGTAGTGCCTTGCCTCTTGTGTAGAGGTTATATTATTAGAGAGAGGAGTTGTATACTCCCGATTGTATTACCTAAATTCTTAGTGAAGGTTCCCTGTGTGGACGATATAGTGAAAATCCTTCTGGGTGAAGGCGGGGACGTAGAGCAATGGCTCGAACCTCGAAACATATCTTGGCGTTTGCATTTGATCCACTATCTCTAAACTCTCTCTCTTATTTTGTACATTGCATTATATTATTCATATCATATATATGCTTGGGTTTGTTTGTGTACCACACTTGTGTTAAACCAAGAGAGTTTCATATAGCACCTCAACTCTTATTCAGAGGAATCAAGACGAGTTAGTCCAGGGTTGGTTACACTAAGTGTGGTGCAATTAGTTTTTAAATTCCGTATTATTTGTCACTAGATTAGCCTTACACCTATTCACCCCCCTCTAGGTGTATTTCAATTAGTATTAGAGTGTTTTGATGTATACCTTTATACTAAATTGATATATTTTTCTATTGGTATCATAATGTTTTGATTTGTATTGCTTATATGTAAGGGAAGCTTAACATCTTCTCTATATATAGATACATGTTGAGTGTATGTCATATTGAAGTGATTGACTTTTCTTTTGTATGTAGTACACGTGTGTAGTAGGAGCTTCACATCTCCTTTTATACATTGCATATTATGCTTTATGTGGTTAGTGTTTAGTCATCTCTTTTCATATAAATGCATGTATGCAGGGGAGTTAACTTAACATCTCTCCTCCTCATGAAAATATATCGCATATATATCTTTACTGTTTGATTTGTTTTCACCCCTTTGTTGATGATTGACAAAAAGGGGGAGAGAAATTCAGAAAATATTTTTGAGTTTATATGCATGTTTAGAAATTCGGAGAATGATTTATATATGCATGTTTACTTACAATTGATTTCATATAGGCATGTTTATTTTTACGATTGGTATATGCATATATGTTTTATGTTTTTGTTTATGTAAAAGGGGAGAAGTATTCTTCACTTATGAATATTTATGTTGAGCATTCATTGCATATCTTTATGTTTATTTCTATGCATGAGTTAAGGGGGAGCTTCTATGAAGCTTAACTTTAATCCATACATATATAACTCCGTGAGTTTTGTCATTATCAAAAAAGGGGAGATTGTGGGCCCAAAGGCCCTTCACTCTAGTTTCGATGATGATTAACTCATGTAGTTATAGTTTACTAATAATCTTGTGATTTTATTTTCAGATATTTGATCAAGATATTAGTAGGTGATTAGCTTCAACAAAGGTGTTTTGGACTTTCACATGTTGATTCAAGAGTTCGAGCGTCAAGATCGCATCTAGTACTCAGTTGGAGTCAAGCTCGTTAGATCGTATTTGGATCGAGTCTCTTGGAGAAGGAGTTCCACAGGAAGACCTCGGTATTGTGTTTTGTTTAGTATGTTTAGATCATTGTAAAGATTAGATAGTGTTGATATGCTCTAGTTCACATACACACAAAAGTTTTAAAGTTTATTTGGTTTTAGTTTTTCAGTTTAACCGATATTGGATTTCATGTCATAAACATAGATATAAATTTTTATATGTATATTGGATTCTATCCATATACAATATGCTTCAAAGTTGTTTTAATATCATGTTTTTATATTTACATGTGTTTTGAAAAAATCGGATTTCCATTCCAAAGTTTGGTTTTTGAAAAATACCAATTTTGTATTTAAGCCAAATTTCAATATCATAAAAATAGTTCAAATTTTTTAGAATATGTGTTGAATTTTAGTTACACATATTTGTATTTCAAATATATTACAAGAACTTATTTTTGTTAAATTTATGGATTTTATGGGATTTTATGGAATTCAAAATACCAAGTTTTAATCCCTATAATTGTTTGTACTGGCTGTCTGCCGGTCGACCGGACGGTCGACCGAGGTAGAAGTCGGTCGACCGGTCCAATCGACCGACGTGCACAAACGTGCACGCAACCTGGCCTGGTAGGCCGATCGACCGACCCGGTCGATCGCGAAAGAGCTTTGCTCTCTGAAAATGGCCCCGGTCGACCGGGCGATTGACCAGCAGAGAGCTGTTGCTCTCTGTATCCAGGCCCGGTTGACCGGACGGTCAACCGGTGGCACAACGGTCTGAAATCTAACGGTTAGCCGGTCGACCGGTGGTCGACCGACAGTAGATTTTTCAGCAGCACCTCCCTTGTAATTACTGGTCAGATATGATATCTAATACAAATATGACATTTAGGCTAACATCAGCCTACTTATTCTCAATCCAATCATATAACTGAACTCAAAAGTCATCCAGGCAATAATGTAGCTGTTTCGGCTTGACATCGCCTACTTATGGAGAAACATAATAATATAAACTCTAGAGTACCCCTCTCGGCATCCATAGTAATTCAGAAATGATAAGTTCCAACTTGTCATGATCATCATATTGATAATACATTTCTTGATATCACAACCTAATAAAAGATATCTCAAATGTCAACTTGAAATGAAACTACTACAAAGTTCCCTATATATATATATATATATATATATATATATATATATATATATATATATATATATATATATATATATATATATATATACAAGATTAATTATCTATCCCATAACCAACATGTATCATCAACAAGAATGATTGTTCCAGAGCACAAAGATTGGATTGATTCAGAACGAACCCTGCGCAGCATAAACCTGACCCCTGCCTCAAAGCAACCTGCAATATACCAGTCTGTGGGAGAGTGAGCTCGATAGCTCAGTGAGTAGAGTAGGAATAAATCAGGAAATGATAATATATCAATGAGAAATATGAATATTCAAGTAATAAGAGAAATCTGAAACAGTAAGAAGACAAAGAATCAGAGGCATCCCATGGTTTAGTAATCAAGACCCCAGTCTCTAAAATTTTTAGGGACGATCAGACTCTTATGATCGTACTTCCCAATTCCTTTCTTAGATTTTCATCTTTCCGTGTGATAAGATTTATGAGTTACATAAAAATAAATTTTTGCTTAGTTATTTAAACTCGTCTTATGTGTACATAGTGTGTATTACTCACGTGTCTTGTATTCCACGCTATAATACACCAACTACTATAATTATGCCATAAACCTAGTTTATGCATTCAGATAACACATACATCACAAGCCATACTTGTATTATATATAATCATATCATACTTCTCATAATAAAATATTGCATCACACTTCAAGTAATGTATGGCTTAACCCGTACATTTTCCCACAATTTACAGTATTTCATTTCAATCAGCTAAATCTGTATTCTGATGTTTTCATTATCATATATGATAACACATCCAACATACCCCTAGTGTCACACACACATATGTATCACACATAGCCATTCATTCTCAATCATTTGTAAAGATGCAAATATATGTATATCATAGCACCGTCTTCGCACTCTGCCCGTGCAATACGGGTCCCTTCCTCCCAATATGATATATAGCACCGTCTTCGCACTCTGCCCGTACGATACTGTTTTCCATTGATTTTGCAAAGAGGAAAAGTTACAAAAAAGGGTCGAGGAGCTAAATTACAAGTAACACAAAAGATTACCAGTAGATCTCCTCTGAGATTCTGGAGAAGTGTGCCGATAAGGGTCTGATCAGCGCGCGACCACTTTGTTCCTTTGATGATGCGATCGATGGGATTCCCTTCTCACCTGGTTCGGGGAATCAGAGAACAGAAGGTTGGTAGAAACCTCTTGTTACTTCTCAAACTGCTTCCACTTGGGAATTCCTTCTCGCCTGGTTCCGGAGATTCCTTGAGAGGAAGATCTTAGGGTATCAGCACCCTGATTAGAGAAGTAGTTCTCTGAATTCTCTGAATTCTTGAAAGCAAGAGAATAGATCTTTGTTTAGCTGTCTCTCTCTGTGCGCCTCTTTGCCTGTGCGCGTCGTGCGTGTTCTTCTGCCTCTGGTGAGCTATTTATATGGAGGGCAGGGGTATAATCGTCATTTGAAAAATCTAAAAACAGATTGAGTCAATCTGTTTAAATCTGGAAAGTAGCCTTGCTGCGAGGCTAGAATCAGCTTCTGCGAAGCTAGAAATAGCAGGTAGCGTCAATCTCTTGATCTATTTTGATTCTTTCCAAATAGTTAAAAGATCTCCCTTGATATTCTTACTTGTTTTAGGAGAGTCAAGAGATTATGGTAAACAACTACCAAATTTGATCTCAGATTTGATCTCGATTAGATTTGATCTTGAATATATTTGATCTCATCTGGAGATTTGATTAGTCAAAGATGACCATAAAAGACCCGCAGCGGAGCTGTCGCGTCGAGCTCGCAGCGGAGCTGGAAGGAGCATCTGGCAAAGTCAGAATAAAGCTCTTCAGCGGAGCTGGATAAACATCTATGGCGGTTGCGTATGGCTTCGAGCGAAACTAACTCTCTGCGGAGTTAACTGAGCGCTTCTGGTGAAGCTGTAAGTTAGCTCCTTGATAGAGCTTTGAACGTCTTCAAGGCGAAGTTGGACAAATTTAGCCTCTCAGGTGAGGTTATCCCCTTAGGCTCATGTGATGCTAAGTGTTAAGCTAACCTAGCATCTTAGACCTGCTTAGATCTCTTCAAAGACAATCTGTGCTCACTGTCTGCTTCACTGGATTAGCAGAGTCCAAGTCGCTGATTTGTCCCTCGAAGATGGGTAAAAACTGGTCGTCAGCTTGTCTGCCACTTGTCTTTTATAAATGTCAATAAGTTAGACATTGTTCAGGCTAGTCAAGAATCTTGTCTTTTTTAGAGTGTCAACAAGACCCCCTTCAAAGTTTTCAAAAGTCTGCAATGGAATGGTTTAGGCTTCGAAATACTTTGAATTGCTTTGATTGATGGTATGTAAAGTACGAACGTCACCATGGTGGTTGAGTTCAGCTTCGCTTTCAATCCTGCTTCCGGATTGGAATAAGTTCGCGAGGAATCGTGTAGATTCGTGATTCTGGGTAGCTTCGCGTCTGGGTGGCTTCGCGTTCAAGCCTCATGGAGTAGATTCGCTTCAACTTGGTCTTAGAACGTCGTTCCTTTCCGAGGCTAACTACTTTTTGGTTGGTTACGAGAAGGATTGCCCCTTTCTCGAGGTTAGAATAACCTCTCTTACATTAACGAGGAAGATCATTGCTTCTGCGCGCATTTTCGAGGGAGGCTATTCCCTTTCTCAAGGCTCAGTACTTGAATGCCTTAAATTCGCTCGCGCTTCTAAGCTTGAAGCAACGGTGATGCGATCAGGCCATGAGGCCTATAAATAAGTCACTTGAAGTCCTCCTCTTCAAGGAAACAGTCCATTCATAACATCTCCTGGTTGTTCAGAGAAGGATACTCAGATCTCTGAAATAGTGGGGTGCCCACTCTGGTCATTAACCGGCCAAGAACTGGTGAGTCTCGGTCATCCAGAAACTTTACTAATGGACAAATGACTTTAGAGATTTTATCTCCTTAATTTAGCTTTATAAGCTGCCTCAGGGATTGATTTCCCTTGTTCTTCATTTTGTATCTGACTGTTTTGCAGAGCAGAGCTTCAGCCCTATTTTCCAGCTTCCCGTCGAAGCTATCATTTTCACTTGATCAAAGAAAGATCATTTCACGCTTACCTGTTAAGTTCGCCACATAGGCAAGAATTGAGACTTAATCTCTTCAAGGTTGAGCCAGTCTTGCCATATAGGTGGGGTCAAAACAGCGTCCCTCTGGATCAGTCTGGCGTAGCCATATAGGCGAGGCTAGGACTTAGCTCTTTTTAACGCTCCTTCAGTATAACTGCCTTAGGCGGCGCTTGATTAGTCTCTAATTTTGCATAAATTTTTATCACATTCTCATATTTATTTCATATAAAATTCTGCTAATAAAACCTTGCTTGCTTGATCCTAAGTCCATGGTGTGCAAATGAAGAAGAAGACCTAAATCACCATTTAATTGGTGATTAAAAGCTTACCAAGTAGCCATTGACTTTAGATTGAAGATTTTGTCAGCCCAGCGTATCAAATCACGAATCCAAGACATCCAGGAGTCAGACAACAGACTGGACGACGCACTGCCCAAAACTGGGCGCGCGCCGCCCTGCCTGGGTCGCGAAAACGCGGCCCTAGCCGCGTTTTCGCGGACTTTTGGGCGCGCGCGCCTGCGCTTTGGGCCACGTGCTTCCCACGTGGCCCCCTTTCCCAGGTGCCTATAAATACCCCCCTGGGGTCTTCAGTTTAAGCAGATCCAGAGCTTTAGCAAGTTTTTGTAATCTTGTTTTTAGGTTTATAGTTGTTGTTGTTGTTCTTCTTCTAGTTGTTGTTTTAGCCATTAGAGTGAAAGAGAGAGAGTGTGTAAGTGTTGTATTGGAAGGGTGAAAGCTAATACAAGTACTACTTCTCTTCCTTCTTTCTATTTACTTGTCTTTGTCATTTGCTTTTACTTCCTTATTGTAGTGTAACTTCCTTCTTCTTCACTCCTTTCTTTTACTTTGTTGTAGCGTAACTTTCTTTCTTTAACTTTTCTTTTCTTTTGTTTTCTTGTAGTGTAACTCCCTCTCTCCACTTCTTTTCCTTTGTTGTTCTTTTACTTTTATGGCTAACTAACTTTTCATTAGCATGGCTAACTAACTACTAACCCACTAATTTCTAACACTTGATTGATAACCCAAATGAGTCAATAGTGTCAAACAAGCCTTGTGCAAACAAGAGCTATGACATCTTAAGACGAGGGTTCTAACTCAAATTTACCTACAAGTATTTACTTTCTTATACTTTATTCTTAATGAGTTTTGATGATCTATGAGTCGTGTACTTTATTAGTTATTTTAAGTTAGAGACTTTTCCTTTTAACTTTGCCAATACCAATAGTGCACTCGAGTCTTCCCTTATTCTCGCCTTCTATCGGATCTTGATAAGGGAATGTCCGAGTTTTTGCCGTGTAAAGTTAAGTTTTAGGATAAACTTTCACTCGATTTCCATGTGAATAGTTCCAATGCAAAAGGTTTGTGTTCGCCTATGATCCATCATGAGGCTATCTTCCAAAAGTTAGAAATTAGTGGGAACACATAGTAGAAAGTTAGCCATGCATTTTTACAACTAAGAAAAAAATTACTTTTACAAACCACCAAAACATTTTCCAACTATTCTTAAAAACAACTTGTTTTCACTTTTCAATTCTTTATTTGGAAACAAGAACTTTCTTTCTTCTTGAACTTTGAAGCCGCATCAAGCTTCCGTCGCTCTCCCTCCTTGTGGATACGACCTGTATAGCCACTTCGCTACTACAGAAGAATCGCAAAAGCAGTAATATCAACCCACACTTCCTTCTCTTATTTTAGTGCTTTCTTTTTGCCGATCAGTGCTATGACTTGGCTTATGCTGAGCTAGCCCATCATCACTGTGCAAGCGAGGCTATCCTCTGCTTAACTGAAATCCATCCTTAAAGTGCAACTGGATCGGATATAAATTGCTTCGCCTAAAGAATTTGACTTAGCGTATCATGCTTGCATTTTTCTTTGCTTTACTGCTAACCTGTTTTCCATCTTGCGTTGCAGTGAATTGTGGTTGCCCGCCTTTCATCTTAATGAAAGAGACTAGCAACTTGTCTCTTGATTTTCAAGTTGAAACTTTGACCATAAACAGGAGGAACAAACTGGGGCAGCTGATGCGTGTTCCCAGAAGAGGTTGGCAGTCGCTTATCCGAGATGATCCACTTCGAGAAGGGGCTGGTGGTCGCTTATCCGAGATGATCCACTTCGGGAAAGCGGACGTCACCTGTAAGGTCTCGAATCCTTCTTTTGCCAATTTTGATCAAAGAAGATCCGGCTTTCTGGTGGCAACCGGTCCTTTGCCAATTTTCATCAAAGAAGATCTAGCTTCTTGATGGCAAAATCTGCCATTATGTGAAGGATTACGACCTTATGTAGGTGGAAGGCCTTTCGTGTCCAGTTAGTTTGGCTTGAAAGTAGATAGGACCACTTGTATGCCTTTGGAGCAATGATTCGGTTGTATGAACCATCTTGATGTAGCGCCAATGTATTTTCCCTTTTGAAATAATAAAGTTTATTTTGTGTTGTTTACCTGCTTTGTTTTCGTCCTTTTTGATTCGAGAACACCTGAGGTGGACAACTTAGGCAAGTCTTTTCCCTAAGAGGAAATGAGAACTCTCAGCCGAGCCAAGTTTCCGGCGGAGCTGAAGATAGATTTTCAAATAAGTTAGGAGCCAATTTCTGGTGAAGCTAGCACGGAATTTTCGCAAAGCTAGAGATGTGCTTTTAGCGGAGCTAAGGCATATTTTTTAGCGAAGTTATTCAAGCGTCGCGCTAAGTCAACACAGGACTTACGACGGAGTTAGCCCTTAGTGGGGCTGAAGTAACGCTTCTTAGGAAGGCGCTTTAGGCGCCGTTTCGAATTAATTTGAAACGACTGCCTGCGCTCCTTTCGAGGAGGCAACATTTAGGCAATCATCAACCTATAAAAGCCTAATCGGGCTAAAAGAGAAGGCACTACTTCTCTTTGAATTTTCAGAGCACTCTGATTCTTTTCTTCTTCTTCCTCCTTCGTTTGGAATTTCAAGAACTTCTTCTTCAGTTCTCCGATGGCTCCCAAAAGACGGGCAGGAAAAGAGGTAGCAACCTCTACGACGGAGGGTCCTTCTCCTCCTTTGGTCATCGAACGACCTATCGCGGGTAGGGATCTTTCCCTTTTGATCAGAGATTTTCATCTCTTCTTAAAACCAATTTCTGGCTATCTTCCGATGAATCCAGGGCGATCAATCATGATCCCGTGATCTTAGGGAGTTCAAATCCCTGAAGTTTCCCTCTTGATTTTTTTTGATTGGGAATTTTAAGCACCGAATGGTCTCTTCTTCAAGCTTCTATGCGAAGCTATCCCTTAGGCGGTTCACATCCTGTTGAATGAAAGGATGCGAAGCTAACCTTTGGAGAGCAACTGAAAAGGACCTTAATGCCCTTAAAATAATTTTTAAGTAGCAGTATTCTTCTGACGAAGTTAGCTCTTGGGGCTCCTTCGCATTGAGGCCAAGCTTTCAGAGCGAAGCTAATACTTAGATATTTTCCTGCATCCTGCCTTCGTGTGGAATGCAGAGTTAAGCTGCAGCTGTGAAGCTAAGCTTCGGGGCAAATCTATTGTTAGGCCAGCTTCGTTCGGAGACCGAAGCTATGCCTTAACAAAAATTACATTCTTGTTTTAGCTCTCGTTTGGCTGATGAACTAATCATAGACTCTCTTTATTTTTGTAGTGCACTATACTCCTGGTCCTCTGAACAGTCTCTTCGACATAGCCAGGGGGCTGGATGGCAACGTCAGCCTGTAGTTTCAAGGACAGGCTTCACTATTCAGCGAGCGAAGTGCTCCTGCTCGGGATGCACTTATTCATGCTGGAGATCAGCGCACCATGAGGAGCATCTTAACAACTGCTCCCCTTGAAGATTCTGACCGAAGAATCTATCGAAAGCCCGGCTTCATGTTTGGAGATGTAGCGCTAGACAACGATCACCATCTGCTAGCCGGAGAGGGGCAGTGGATTTTCAAATTGGATGGTGAGAAGTACTATCTCCCATCTAGCAAGTGGCATTTTCCCTTGTCCTTCTTTCAATGTGTGACGAGGGCTTGGAAGATGCAGTGGCGAGTGACTCGGACTACTGACTCCGTTCACGTAGGGAAGTTGATAATTCCGTCCCCCGGTTACACAAGGGCGAGTCCTCCTCGCTGCATATTGGGTCTCCACCCTGGGAATGTACTTCCAGACATCCCAGTGGGAGAAAATTCCGCGGTGGCTCAGACCTTTGGAAATCAATTCTTTAAGGTTTGTGGCAATTATCCAGCCACTGATTTCAGGACTCCGGGGTGGATTCACCCTCCCAAGGCATGGTAGAGGGACTTGACTCTATATGTCCTTGCTCATTTTGAGAAGATCTGGAGAGGCTGGGACTCTACGAGACACGACCTGTTATGGCATTCAGATGAGTGTAGCGAACTTCTACGCCATCTTTGAGTTGTACTGCCCGGCTACAAGGACCTTCTTCACCCCTGTTGGCGATTGGGCATGGCTCTGCATGAGATGTGGGAAGTCTCTGCTCTACCTTTGGGGTCTCTCCCATATGAAGAATATTTCCCGTGTGAGGCGGAATTGGCACTTCTGGAGAAGCAGGAGCCCGCCTTGTTTGAGACTTATTGGGAATTGATGTGCCACCTCTACATTTGCTCCAGCATGCATGGGAGCCATAAGGGAGCTTCATGCAGTTTGAAGAGCTAGAAAATTATTTGTTCCCCGACCTGGAAGGTACTCCCGAAGCAGCTCATTGTGGAGTTGCAGATGAAGATATCTTTCGCCGGATGCAAGAGCACTCTCAAGGGGATTTGATTCTGGAAGAAGATGATGGACCCTATGAGAAAGGTGATATTCTTCAGAGTTTCCACCACCAGGCTCGTCGACTGATGTCCCAGAAGGCACTTCTGGCTGATTTTCTAACAGTCTGTTGAAGAGATGTGTGATGCCGTCCTCGTCTGGCGATGTCATTCATCCGACTGTCTTATTGCCTGCCGTTTGTCTAGTCCATGGTCGTTCTCTTAGACTTCTTCAAGCCTTGGTGTGCTGTATTCAAAGAGGCCTTTGTGGATTGATGGAGGCTTTCTGTAGGCCACCAGCAACGAAGCGGGGAAAGGGGACTATCTTGCCTCGCGATGGACCAAACCCCAGAATTGGTTTGCCATATACTTATTTGATGGCATGGTTCGCCCTTTACTGCCCTTCCATTATCCAAGCCAGAGAGGAGCCCCCAGAAGGTGTTCGCATGGTGCTTCTCCATCGATTCGAGGGATGTTCATGGTCAAAGACTTATGTGGCTGCGGTCCGCAAACTGCTGTACCGTCATGACGTTTATAGCCTTTTCCGATGCTTCCCCTATATTCGCGATGCAGGCTACGGTGAAGAATTAAAGGATGTAGGAGAAGGGCAGACGTCATTGAGTCAGGGAGTCTTCGAATGACTGGTTAGCATCCGGCCATCACACTTGTTGTATAAAAGTGGGGATACCTGTTACCTGGAGCCCTATGTTCTGAGTCGGTTTGCCCGTCAGTTTGGATATAACCAACTGTATGTAGGTAATTCAAACAGCAGTCTGGACTTTATGGGGAGCCTCGTTGATGGAGCTCGTGCCTGGCGGTTCTTCATTGCTGGATGTACTGAGGCGCGACTGTGCACGCCGCTAAGGACTCCGAACCTTCTGACGACCCTGGGATTCTACTAGTGGTATAGAACTTCAAACTCCACACCCACTGAATTTTCTATTAATTCCTTTGGTGTGAAGTTAATCTCTCAGCGGCTGAAGCGAAAGGTTACTGAGAAGAGCGAGGGTAAGAGGGTCCGCGTTCCAGGCCTCGGGGAATTCAATACCGTTGATGATAGCGAAGCCTCGGATGCAGGAAGTCCTCGCTTTGAAGTGGATACAGGTGTTGAGGTCCAGCAGCTGCTTTTGGTGGGGTAGGTACGGCCCCCATGGAACATGTTAATGTGGAAGAAGTGGAGGAAGAAGATCCTGACGTCCACTTCAAGCGAAAGCGAGAAGGTGGATCTCGTAGGAAGAGGGTAGTGAAGAAGTCTCGTCGCTACGCTCCTACGGTTATTGCAGAGGGCGAATCATCTGCAGTGCCTCCTCCTCCTGCTCCATTAATCATTAGGTTGTCCGCTCCTAGGCAGACTACTGGTAAAGCTGCTCTGGACCGGGTAAGATCAGCTTCGTTCTTATAATATACTTCTTATGTGTCCATATAGCTCATTGTTTACTTTATGATTCAGGAACTGAGGCGGTGAGAAACCGAGAGCTGAGGCTACCGGAGAACAGGGGGAGCATTATGATCACATGTTCACTTATAGAGAAGGTGATGAACTGGCTATTTCGCCATCTCGGAAGAGTCTGGAGGTGATGTGGCTGATGTAGGTCCTTCGGGTGCTGAGACTTTAAAAGGAAGTCCCGTAACTTCTAGCTCTTTTGGGTGGACCACGGAGGGTTCGGCAAGTGAAGGTGGGCCGGCCATTCGTGTTGATTCTGCCAAAGATTTTCCAATGGAGCCTGAGTGGACTGAAGTCGTTGTTGAAGGACTTTAGGGAGAGACTGCGGCCAAGGCAATCGAGATGATATCATCTTTTGGTAGTGCTTTGACCTTTTGTGAGTAATTCTTCCCTGATGTTGATTATACCTTGCTTAAACAGAACCTTGCATAGGTGTTTCGCCTCTGGGTGCATCGACCTCAAGGGAGTCGGCCAATCTTTCTGAGGGAATGAGAGGTGAAGCAAGTGCTTCGATCGCGGCGGATGCTGCTGAGTTGGATGCCTTGTATCATGGCTTGCCTTCCTATCAGCCCGAACTAGCCACAAGAAATGAAATTGAGGGAGCGGTAGTCATGGAACTAACCTCACTTCCAACTATATCAGTGAGTGAGATGCCATCGGTTTCGCCAGTGCCGCCTATCTTGCCAAGCGAGGAGCCGAAGGTGATTATCAGTCCTACTTCTCTAACATTAGTGGTTGAGCCAGCTCTCCAGAAAATCGTCATTAGCCCTACTTCGGTTGTGGCTAGTGTACTGGTTTCAATGAGGACTCCTCCGAGATCACCGACGACCCCTCATGTTGTTGCGAAAGTGCTTCTATTATTTCCTCCATAGTTACGCCAGTGAAGGCACTGGAAGCTCTGTCTTCAGGGGCTGCTCATCTGTCGGGAGTAATTGAGACCGAGAACGAATTCGTGGCTGAGTTAGTCGACAGCTTTATAAGAGCTTGAAGCGATCCATTGCTTTGGTCTTGAAGGGCTCGACTACCTCATTCTCTACTTTAAAGGTGGTCCTCTCCCAAAGCATTGACAGTATCCGAGACTTTGGAGGGGATGTCCAGGCTGCCACATTGGAGCTTCTGGTGGACAGACTCGAGAGGGATGTAGATGAGTGGCGCCGTCTTAGCCATTCAGATCTAGAGTCTTCAGTTAACGAACAGCTTGCGCATCTTGTTGCTCAGATGCATGAAGCTCATCTCGCCGCTCAAGAAGCTGCTAAGGCAATTCTTCTGATTTGAAATCCTTGGAGACAAGGAAAGTAGAGCTCGGGGATGCCATAGACGCTTCTAGCAGTGCTCTTCTTGACGCTGAGGATAAAATTGAAAAGGCCAAGGAAATGATCAGGAAGGCTAATCTTCTTTTTTCAAGGCTGAACCAGTGCGTCTTGAAGAGACTGCCCGGTTTGAACAGCTTAAAGCCTAGAATGTTGAAGTCTTGCGGCAGGAGCTAACACAGAGGGCAATCTTGATTTAAATTGAAGCTCTCTTGGCCTAGACGGCGAGCTTTAATGAGGCCGAGTTGAGGTCGCAGGCGCTTATCAGGGCTGCTGAAGAGAGGAAGACAAGGCTGGCCACTCTTGAAGAACAGATCAAGTCCTATGAAGCGCCATTGTAGCTTGTGATCTGTGCATTTATGTATCCCCCTTTTGGAATCAATAAAAATTGATTTTATTTGACTCCCCTGTTGCATTTCTAACTTATTTTATCTTCTGAATTCTTGCTTTCAAGTTTATTGCAGCCCTTAAAAGGAAACGGAATAATGATATGACTAATCTAATCAGCGGTGATAAGCCGAGAGAGTTAGTCATACATTTGAGAGAATAGTCCTTACTGGACTAAAAGATGAGACTTGGCTATCTACCGGTTCAGAGGTCGCAATGACGTAACCGATTAAGATGCCACCAAGCTCAAAATTGTCATACGGTGACAAAGAAATAGTCCTTGCCGGACTGAAGGATGAGACTTGGCTATCTGCTAGTTCAAAGGTCGCAATGATGTAACCGATTGAGAAACCACCAAGCTCAAAATTTTGTCGTATGATGACAAAGAAATAGTCCTTGCGGGACTGAAAGATGAGACTTGGCTATCTGCCGGTTCAGAGGTCGCAATGACGTAACCAATTGAGAAACCACCAAGCTCAAAATTTTATCGTATGATGACAAAGAAATAGTCCTTGCGGGACTGAAAGATGAGATTTGGCTATCTGCCGGTTCAGAGGTCGCAATGACGTAACCGATTGAGAAGCCACCAAGCTCAAAATTTTGTCATATGATGACAAAGAAATAGTCCTTGCAGGACTGAAAGATGAGACTTGGCTATCTTCCAGTTCAGAGGTCACAATGACGTAACCGATTGAGAAGCCACCAAGCTCAAAATTTTGTCATATAATGACAAAGAAATAGTCCTTGCGGGACTGAAAGATGAGACTTGGCTATCTGCCAGTTCAGAGGTCACAATGACGAAACCGATTGTGAAGCCACCAAGCTCAAAATTTTGTTGTATGTTGACAAAGAAAAGATGAGACTTGGCTATCTGCCGGTTCAAAGGTCGCAATGACGTAACCGATTGAGAAGCCACCAAGCTCAAAATTTTATCGTATGATGACAAAGAAATAGTCCTTGCGGGACTGAAAGATGAGACTTAGCTATCTGCCGGTTCAGAGGTCGCAATAACGTAACCGATTGAGAAGCCACCAAGCTCAAAATTTTGTCATATGTGTTGGCCCAAAGGCCTATCACCCTAGTTTTGATGATAATCAACTCATGAAGTTATGTTTACTAATGATCTTGTGTTTAATTAGTGACAGATTTATGATCAAGATCTTAGTAGGTGTGGAGCTTCAACAAAGGATTTAAAGTCAAGTTTTGGAGCTAGCACCAGTTGATTCACGAGCCTATGCTTCAAGACCACATCAAGAGTTGAGCTCGTTGGATCGTGTGTGGACCAAATCAAGAAGATGAGAAGACTTCAAGGGAAGACTTCAAGATCAAGACTTGTGTCTAGGTATAAGATTTTGTTTTTGTTTTTAGATAAAATGTAAAGGATAGATAGTTGGTGGATTGCTCAAGTATATATACACACACTCTCTTGATTTAGAATTGTTTTCATTAAAGATTTTTTTGGTTAGAAAAGATTTTTCTTTTTGGAAAAATACTTATTTGTATTTTGGTATTTTCTTATATACATATCTTTTATCCAAAATCAAGTTTAGAGCTTATTGTCAAAAACATAGATATTTCATCTTGATTGTGTAGTGGATCATATCCATACACACTATGCCTTAAAATGAATTATAATATCTTGTTTTTGTATTTGATGAAGATTGGGAAAAATATTGTTTTGGAAAAACAAAGTTTAGAAAACATGTTTTTGAAAATACAGTTTTTACCATGAGCCAAATATTTCCAACTTACAAAAATAGTCCAATCTTTTATAACATGCCTTGATTTTGTGCAAGCATGTTTGTATATCAAAGTATATTGGTTAAACTATTTTTGTAGATTTTTATGTATTTTATGGGATTTTATTTGAACCAAAAAGACCATGTTTTAAATCCCAGAAAATTGTTTCAGGCTTCGTATTAGTCGACTAGTGACCTTTAATAGTCGACTAATACAGGAGTCGGCCGACCGGACCGGTCGACCGACGTGCACAAACGTGCACGCCTATGTGTACTGGAGGACGGCCGACCGTGCCGGTCGACCGCTCCAGAGAGCAGAGCTCTCTGGAAAGTTCGGCCGACCGCGCCGGTCGACCGACAGAGAGTTAGACTCTCAGCTCCAATGGGTCGGTCGACCCGGGCGGTCGACCGTGGCTCCAACAGTCAGAAATCCGACCGTTGGCGGTCGACCGCGCCGGTCGACCGGCAGCTCTGACAGACCCCAACGGCTAGTTTTCTGGCAGCCTATAAATTGGGGGTCTTGTCATTGTTTAGAGCCAAGATTTTCAAGTGGGTTTTCACCAGTTTTTCCTGAACTATTTAGTGTTTTTCCTCCACTTGATTTAGAGCAAATATTTCCAATCAAAAGGAGAGATTTATCAAGAGTGTTTAAAAGAGAATTTCTTGAGTTTTCCTCCATCACTCTCATCCTTGTTTTTCTCACACCACACTTGAGCTATCCATTGATTATTCATCCTATAGGTGTGTTGTAGTGAGAGCCTTTAGGTGATCAAAGTGTTGTGATCACCAAAGATCTTTTCTTTGTTCTTGGAGGAGACGGGCAAGTGTGCTCGTGATTGTTTGGGTCCTAGTGAGGACTTGGTGTTTTTGGGTTCGGGTGCGAACTCGTGTTTGAGGTGCGGCCTCGGCGAGCCGGTGGGCTTGCGGTGTGTACGGGACTAGAGAGTCCGAGGGCTTGTAGGTGTTGCGGCACCGAGGAGAGATCCATTGGGATCTTGCATAGTGGAAATCCTTCGTGTGTCGAAGGCTGGGATGTAGAGCAAGTGTGCTCGAACCTCGAAACATACCCTTGTGTTTGCGATTGCTCACTCTCTCTCTTTCTCTTTGTCTCTTTTATATCTTGCATGCTTTATTGTCTATCTTTATATGCTTGATATATTCCTTGTGCTCATATTGATATACTTGCTTGGGATTGTTGCTAACACTTGTATTCAACCAAGAGAGCCAACGCGGCACCTCAACCCATTCAAGGGGAATCTAGAGGAGTTTGTCCAGAGCCCTTCACGGGGAATTCGGCAACACTCTTGTGTTATACATAGTGTTTAGTGTAAAAGTTTTAATTAGGTCATAGTTGTTTTTAGCTTCCGCATTATTTGCATCATTCATCATTAAGTGACCTTTAGATTAGCCATCACCTATTCACCCCCCCCCTCTAGGTGAACCCTTCAATTGGTATCAGAGCTTGGTACTCTGATTTGGTCTAACAACCTAGAGTTAAAGATCCTCATTTTAGGCTAATCACATATTTTGTACACACACCATGGACTTCATGTCACCACTCATGTTTGACATTGTTAACATCCATATATGGAAGGTGAAGATGTCCTTGTACCTCAAAGCCCTAGGTTATCATGTTTATCTTGCCACTACTAATAATGCATATTGTTTAGATGGTAAGAATTTTGAGGCTAATGCAAAAGCCCATCATGCTTTAAAGTCAACCCTAAATGATGATTATTTATCTAGGGTTTCTAACTTTGATTGGCTTTTGTAGTGTGGAACACCCTCCTCTCCCTTGGCGAAAAAGAACAATATTATGTCGGGAGCGATTCGGACGTTGGAAGCAACACCTCCAACGTGTGCTACATGGTCCAAGGGGATAACCCCCTTGAGGTAACTACCGAATCCGATGATGAGGACATGTCATATGATGAGCTCACTTCATTTTGTCAAACAATTCTTGAAAAATATGACATGCTTAAGAAAGAAAATAAAAATTTGAAAAAGAACATTACTTGCATGCATATAGAACAAGATTCATTTAAATCTAGCATTGCATGTTTAGAAAAAGATAACAAAAATTTGAAAAAGGATTTTGATTGCATGCTTAAAGAAAATGATTCTTTCAAATCTAGGATTGCATGCTTAGAAAAAGAAAATAAAGATTTGAAAAATGAGAATGTTTCCTTATTTTCAAAATTGAATGATTTGTGTGAAGGAAACAATACTTTGAAAAATAAAATTGATTTGGTGGAAAAACAAAAAAGAAGTTGTTTTTCAAGAAAATAAATCTTTGAAAAGAAAAATTTGTGAAAAAGGAAAAGATTTTGTTTCACAAAAGAAAAGAAAAATGATTCTACATCTCACCATGCTTTACGTGCCACCACTAGTGAGATTAATGTTTTGAAAAATAAAATGGATGGTTTGAGTTCAACTTTGAACTCTTGTGCTTTTAATCATTCTAGGTTGGAGTCAATGTTTTCAAAGAAACAAACTCCACATGTTCATGCACATCATACCCATCATGCATATGCTTATGTTGCACACCATGATCATTCACACACACGTAAGCATACTAAGGTGTACGTATGTACACATTGTGGCCGCAAAGGCCATTTAGCAAAGTTTTGTTTTGATAAGATATATCATGTAAATTTTGCTAATAAGAAAAATTTTTGGGTTCCTCAACATAAGACTAACCCCCGTGTACCCAAGAAAATATGGGTACCAAAACCCCCACCATTTACTTTTGATGTAGGTGAGGGCTCTCAGAAAACGTGAGAGGATCGGTGCCTTGATGGTGGATGCACTTGGACTTGATGGACACATATATAGATGCATCGCTATCAAGGAATTTTTGGTGGGACTACCACCATGATTGGAGCTTTGGAGTTGGTAACAATCTCTAAACTCCCTTTTTTATTCATGTTCATGCTTGTTCATTCATATTATTTTGAGCATGTTCATGTTTTATGTATTTTTGTGCTTCATGTGGTATTTACATGCTTAGATGTAGAATGTGTCAAACTTGTATTATACATGTACAAATAGTGAGTTACACGTGACTTACATATGTTTGCACTTCATGCTCATTTGTACCCACTATATGCACATGTATAGGCTAGTTTTGATGATTCTCATTTATACATACTTTGCCAATTTTTATGTTTTACTTCATGTATATGTATTCTTATTTCAAATCTAAATAAATATACATGTATACCCATGAGTCTCTTGCCTTCATGCAAATACATTTGATAGACTCTTTTATGTTTGGGATATGTATGTGTATTGTTAGGATTGGATAAATCATACATAAGCCTAGAAGTGTATTAATTTTTTAATGAAAAATAATTCTCATATTTTTGTTTTATAAAATGTTATTGATCTTATTGAGCTTCAATGACCATTTTCATGATAATACTACTTACATGACTTTTGAACACTCATCTTTTACTTTTCATGATAATTTTGAGCTTTATCGATCTTGAGTATAAAACTTTGTGTATTTAGTCTTGATTCATGAAATACACATGTTTTGATTTCATATTTTTGAAGGATCTTTAACTAGTTTTTCAAAAAATTATTTTAACTAGTTAATTGTTCTTCATTTGTAGAGTTTTTCAAACCAAGCTTATTTTCAAATCTATTTTTGAAAAACCCTACCCTCTATGGGAGGATGGATGGGCGATTATGCCTTGTATGCTTCATTGAAAATCTTCTATCTTGAGCATATGTAGGGTGGTAGGTTATGAGTTATACACTTGATCTTATGGTTATTGGTATCATTGAATCGTTTCAATTGGTATCAATATGAACTTATTTTGTATATACTCATATTTGTTTCTTATATATGTATGAATCAATTTCACTTGGTATACTCATTTCTCATACAAATATATGATTTTCATGTGCTTAACTCTCAATTGGCTCATAATTTTAAAAGCACAAATGTTTATGATGAAAAATAAATTTTTTTTTCTATTGGTATCAAAATGCTTCAACTTCATATTTGTTAAATTTCAATTGGTATCAATATGTTTTACAACAATGATTATTTTTGGTATCTTAAAAATTTGTTTGTTTTACAAGAGCTCTGATACCTTCAAAATTTGTTTTATTAAGAAAAATTCAAAATTTGTTTAAGAAAAATTTAAAAAAAAACATTTTGTTGATTTGTATTGCCCCTTCTTGATCTTTTTGTTTTTGACAAAAAGGGGGAGAAAAATTTGTTTGATTGTTTTTACTTTGACCCCTTTGTTGATGATTGACAAAAAGGGGGAGATGTATTTGAGTTTATATGCATGTTTTCATTGCTAAAGGGGGAGAAGTATTTGTCTTCCTTGTTATTTATGCATATATGTTTTTGTATTGCAAATAGGAGAAAAAGATTTTGATTTATGCTTGTTGCATGTTTTATCTCCATACTTGCTTACATGTTTATGTGCCTCATTGCATATATTTATTATTTTGAGTTATGCATGAGTTAAGGGGGAGCTTCTTTGAAGCTTTACTTTAATCCATGCATATATAACCTCATGAGTTTTGTCATCATCAAAAAGGGGGAGATTGTTGGCCCAAAGGCCTATCACCCTAGTTTTGATGATGATCAACTCATGAAGTTATGTTTACTAATGATCTTGTGTTTAATTAGTGACAGATTTATGATCAAGATCTTAGTAGGTGTGGAGCTTCAACAAAGGATTTAAAGTCAAGTTTTGGAGCTAGCACCAGTTGATTCACGAGCCTATGCATCAAGACCACATCAAGAGTTGAGCTCGTTGGATCGTGTGTGGACCAAGTTAAGAAGATGAGAAGACTTCAAGGGAAGACTTCAAGATCAAGACTTGTGTCTAGGTATAAGATTTTGTTTTTGTTTTTAGATAAAATGTAAAGGATAGATAGTTGGTGGATTGCTCAAGTACATATACACACACACTCTTGATTTAGAATTGTTTTCATAAAGATTTTTTTTTGGTTTAGAAAAGATTTTTCTTTTGGAAAAATACTTATTTGGATTTTGGTATTTTCTTATATACATATCTTTTATCCAAAATCAAGTTTAGAGCTATTGTCAAAAACATAGATATTTCATCTTGATTGTGGTGGATCATATCCATACACACTATGCCTTAAAATGAATTATAATATCTTGTTTTTGTATTTGATGAAGATTGGGAAAAATATTGTTTTGGAAAAACAAAGTTTAGAAAACATGTTTTTGAAAATACAGTTTTTACCTTGAGCCAAATATTTCCAACTTACAAAAATAGTCCAATCTTTTATAACATGCCTTGATTTTGTGCAAGCATGTTTGTATATCAAAGTATATTGGTTAAACTATTTTTGTAGATTTTTATGTATTTTATGGGATTTTATTTGAACCAAAAAGACCATGTTTTAAATCCCAGAAAATTGTTTCAGGCTTCGTATTAGTCGACTAGTGACCTTTAATAGTCGACTAATACAGGAGTCGGCCGACCGGACCAGTCGACCGACGTGCACAAACATGCACGCCTATGTGTACTGGAGGACGGCCGACCGTGCCGGTCGACCGCTCCAGAGAGCAGAGCTCTCTGGAAAGTTCGGCCGACCGCGCCGGTCGACCGACAGAAAGTTAGACTCTCAGCTCCAGTGGGTCGGTCGACCCGGGCGGTCGACGTACGTGGCTCTAACGGTCAGAAATCCGACCGTTGGCGGTCGACCGCGCCGGTCGACCGGCAGCTCTGACAGACCCCAACGGCTAGTTTTCTGGCAGTCTATAAATTGGGGGTCTTATCATTGTTTAGAGCCAAGATTTTCAAGTGGGTTTTCACCAGTTTTTCCTGAACTATTTAGTTTTTTCCTCCACTTGATTTAGAGCAAATATTTCCAATCAAAAGGAGAGATTTATCAAGAGTGTTTAAAAGAGAATTTCTTGAGTTTTCCTCCATCACTCTCATCCTTGTTTTTCTCACACCACACTTAAGCTATCCATTGATTATTCATCCTATAGGTGTGTTGTAGTGAGAGCCTTTAGGTGATCAAAGTGTTGTGATCACCAAAGATCTTTTCTTTGTTCTTTGAGGAGACGGGCAAGTGTGATCGTGATTGTTGGGGTCCTAGTGAGGACTTGGTGTTTTCGGGTTCGGGTGCGAACTCGTGTTTGAGGTGCGGCCTCGGCGAGCCGGTGGGCTTGCAGTGTGTACGGGACTAGAGAGTCCGAGGGCTTGTAGGTGTTGCGGCACCGAGGAGAGATCCATTAGGATCTTGCATAGTGGAAATCCTTCGTGTGTCGAAGGCGGAGATGTAGAGCAAGTGTGCTCGAACCTCGAAACTGACCCTTGTGTTTGCGATTGCTTTCTCTCTCTCTCTCTCTCTCTCTCTCTCTCTCTCTCTCTCTCTCTCTCTTTGTCTCTTTTATATCTTGCATGCTTTATTGTCTATCTTTATATGCTTGATATATTCCTTGTGCTCATGTTGATATACTTGCTTGGGATTGTTGCTAACACTTGTATTCAACCAAGAGAGCCAACGCGGCACCTCAACCCATTCAAGGGGAATCTAGAGGAGTTTGTCCAGAACCCTTCACGGGGAATTCGGGAACACTCTTGTGTTATACATAGTGTTTAGTGTAAAAGTTTTAATTAGGTCATAATTATTTTTAGCTTCCACATTATTTGCATCATTCATCATTAAGTGACCTTTAGATTAGCCATCACCTATTCACCCCCCTCTAGGTGAACCCTTCAATATGATGACAAAGAAATAGTCCTTGCGGGACTGAAAGATGAGACTTGGCTATCTGCCGGTTCAGAGGTCGCAATGACGTAAAAGATTGAGAAGCCACCAAGCTCAAAATTTTATCATATGATGAGAAAGAAATTGTCCTTGCAGGACTGAAAGATGAGAATTGGCTATCTGCCGGTTCAGATATCGCAATGACGTAACCGATTGAGAAGCTACCAAGCTCAAAATTGTCATATGGTGACAAAGAAATAGTCCTTGCCGGACTGAAGGATGAGACCTGGCTATTTGCCGGTTCAGAGGTCGCAATGACGTAACCGATTGAGAAGCCACCAAGCTCAAAATTTTATTGTATGATGACAAAGAAATAATCCTTGCGGGACTGAATGATGAGACTTGGCTATCTGTCGGTTCAGAGGTCACAAACCGATTGAGAAGCCACCAATCTCAAAATTTTATCGTATGATGACAAAGAAATAGTCATTGCGGGACTGAAAGATGAGACTTGGCTATCTGCCGATTCAGAGGTCGCAATGACATAACCGATTGAGAAGCCACCAAGCTCAAATTTTATCGTATGATGACAAAGAAATAGTCCTTGTGGGACTGAAAGATGAGACTTGGCTATCTGCCGGTTCAGAGGTCGCAATGACGTAACCGATTGAGAAGCCACCAAGCTCAAAATTTTATCGTATGATGACAAAGAAATAGTCCTTGCGGGACTGAAAGATGAGACTTGGCTATCTGCCGGTTCAGAGGTCGCAATGACGTAACCGATTGAAAAGCCACCAAGCTAAAAATTTTGTCGTATGATGACAAAGAAATAGTCCTTGCGGGACTGAAAGATGAGACTTGGCTATCTGCTGGTTCAGAGGTCGCAATGATGTAACCGATTGAGAAGCCACCAAGATTAAAATTTTGCTGTATGATGACAAAGAAATAGTCCTTGCGGGACTGAAAGATGAGACTTGGCTATCTACCGGTTCAGAGGTCACAATGACGTAACCGATTGAGAAAGCACCAATCTCAAAATTTGGATGGGATTTGGAAGGAATTGTCAGAGGTATATTGTTAACGTGACAACCCGAAAAGTCCACCAAAAACTGAGTGGGACTCAGAAACTTGCTGGGGAGCTAGGAAATGAATTCCATAGAAGATCATATGTTAGAGGTGTAATGTTAAAGTGATAAAAAGAACTTTATAGGAATTCGGAAAGCAATTTGTCAGAGGTGTAATGTTAACTTGACAAAAAGAAATGCATGCCAGAGGTATAGTGATAAACATAGCATGGAAAGATCTCGTTTTCATTGTGAAAATCGAGGGGATCACTGTCATAGGTTTAATGTTAACTTAACAGCGAAATGGATGCCAGAGGTGTAGTGTTAAACATAGCATGGAGAGGTCTCGTTCTCACTGAGAAAATCGGGGTAATCACTGTCATAGGTTTAATGTTAACTTAACAGCGAAATGGATGCCAGAGGTGTAGTGTTAAACATAGCATGGAAAGGTCTCGTTCTCACTGAGAAAATCTAGGAGATCACTGTCATAAGTTTAATGTTAACTTAACAGCGAAATGGATGCCAGAGGTGTAGTGTTAAACATAGCATGGAAAGGTCTCGTTTTCACTGAGAAAATCGAGGAGATCACTGTCATAGATTTAATGTTAACTTAACAACGAAATGGATGCCAGAGTTGTAGTGTTAAATATAGCATGGAAAGGTCTCATTTTCACTTAGAAAATCGAGGAGATCACTATCATAGGTTTAATGTTAACTTAACAGCGAAATGGATGCCAGAGGTGTAGTGTTAAACGTAGCATGAAAAGGTCTCATTTTCACTGAGAAGATCGAGGAGATCACTGTCATAGGTTTAATATTAACTTAACAGCGAAATGGATGCGGTATGAGTGATATTGGTCGGAAGTGTAGTGTTAACTTGACTGAGAGATTCATTTACTGTTAGAGGTGTTTAAAACATAACAGTAATTCAAATGGATCTGTCATTCTATATATGTGGTCTTACCATTCTATGGATGAGAATTGTAAGTGATTTTGGAGAGGGAATTAAATGGGAACAGGTTCCTTCGGATTTTTAGCAAATCCTCAGCTGTCAACGGGTTTGATATGCCTTTACCAACTACCGTTTGAGTCGGGCTAGCCATGCTATTCCCCTCAGCATGATGAGTTATCAAGGACTTATGTTAGGCTTAAAGGCCAACATTTTCCTCTATCCTTAACCGTTAAAGGTGTTGGATCAAATGGGAACAGGTCCCTTAGGATTTTTAGCAAATCCTCAGCTGTCAACAGGTTTGATATGCCTTTACCAACTACCGTTTGAGTCAGGCTAGCCATGCTATTCCCCTCAGCATGATGAGTTGTCGGCCAATATTTTCCTCTATCCTTAACCGTTAAAGGTGTTGGATCAAATGGTTAGCGCATGTGTAACCTTGATTCTTCTTTGAGAAAACCAGTGTATGATTAGCTTCTTACTGGTTCATGGTGTATGATCTCGTTTGGAGGAAGAGAGGGGCGCTCCTTCTGCATATCTTGGATTTAGAGGTCGTGATCAGAGGTGTAATGTTAACTTGATCATGAGAAGAATCCTTAATCAAGGATAATACTTCTTTAAGAACTTGTCGTTGATCGGCATCATGAGTAAATCGTCATCTGAAGTCATAAGGCAATATGCCCCATTTGAATAGACTGTTTCTATTACAAACGGTCCCTCCCATTTGGGCTAAAATTTGCCTTTGGTTTTGTGCGTCATGATCATTGGTCGTCTGACGGCTAAAACCAAATCTCCTTTCTAGAAGACTCTTTGTTTGACCTTCTTATTGAAGGCTTTTGAGATCCGAGTTTGATACAACTCAATATGCTGCTGAGCTTGTAACCGCTTCTCATCTAAGGCTTCGAGCTCTTGAAGACGCAACCGATCATTGTCCTCTGATGTGATCTTAGTCATTAAAGTGACTCGCAATGACAGCATCTGGATTTCTAATGGTATGACTGCTTCACACCCATACACCAGGCAAAAAGGCGTATTGCCTGTCGGGGTCCGAACTGTGGTTCGGTAGGCCCAA
>JAVJIF010027091.1:0-93517 GCA_038442645.1 Agave tequilana
GCCGTCAAGGCATCACATGCATCCTCATCTGCATTTACGACAACCCTGAATTTATCTGACTTTCACTAGTACTAGCTCCATTAGAATCTTTGTCACATTTTCTCTTTAGCATCTCCTTATATTTCATACAATTTTTCTTGATGTACCATGGTTTCTTGCAAAAGTAGTAAGAGAAATTGCTAGAAACCTCTAGATCCCTTTTGGGTCCCCTACTTTTTGATCTTTCCCTCTGGCCCTTGATAAACAATCCTGAGGCCTCCTTCGTATAATCTATCTTCTTCATCAAATCGTTATTCTAGAGCATCTGCCTAACATTTCTAACTCTAAAGTCTCCTTACCATACATGATGGTGGTCGCCAAGTGGTCATAACTTGATGGAAAAGAAGAGAGTAATAGAAGAGTATTGTCTTTTTCTTCTAGCTTAACCTCTAGAGCTAACAAGTCGCTTAAAATTTCATTAAAAGCATTGAGTTGTTGTAGAATAGGTGTACTTTCCTTCATTCGAAAGTTGTATAATTGCTTCTTCATGAAGAGCTTGTTCGACAAACTCTTCGTCAGGTAAAAGATCTCAAGCCTACATCAAAAACCAGCAGTTGTCTCCTCGGTTATAGAGGACCTCATCTGATAGGCACAATATGATCGTCGCTTTTGCACTGAAGTCAATATCATTCCACTCATCGTCCTCAATTTTCGATGCTTCTTCTCAATACCAAATAGGGCCTTTTGTGTGCCCTCCTTCACGAGCAACGATATTACTCGCATCTTCCACAACAGGATGTTGGACTTCCCATCGAATTTCTCCACCTCGAACTAGTTATCGTGGTCATCTTGTTAGCAATAATTCTGATACCAATTGTTGTGATTTATCATCGATCAAACAACAGAAAAATACCTAGTTGAAGGCTCCACAGTGAAAGCAAAAATGTAGAAGATTTACCACTAGCAAGCAATTGAAAGTATAATCACCTCACAACAAAGAATACCAGATTTAATATGGTTCGACGATGTGCCTACGTCTATGGAGAGGAGAGGATAAATCTTTATTGAAAACAAAGAAGAAATACAAGAGTTACAAGAAGATCTCTCTCTCTCACAACTCTCAATGATAGAAATCTAAAATTCTCATCAATTCTTGACACACTTTCAAAAGCCCCAAGGGGTTATATAGGCACGTAGAATGATCCTAGTCCAACACAAACTTTAACAACTAAATCAGCACTGTCTTAGAGAAAGAGAAAATCCGGATCGAAACAAAAATAGGAAACAGAAACATATTAGGAAACTGCCAGAACCCGATACTAGTCGACAAGGGCAAATCACTAATCGACTAATACCAAGTATTACTCGACTATACTCAAACCTAGTCGAATACTGTAATGCAATCTGAGAATCCAACTTTTTATTGCAGGGCCTAGTCGACTATACCAAAGTATCAGTCGACTAGCCTAAGACCTCGTCGACTAATAATGCCTATTAGTCGACAAATAACATGCACAATGCCTGTACATGTCCGTGCTTGATTTATGAAGCTTGTAACACCTCCACCTGAACCTGAATCTTCTCTAATGAATATGAGGCATTCTAAATACTAACAGATTGTTGAGCACCGTTCTTCACAGTAGGTCACGAGTTCGATCCCTCGCACACGCCACATTTGAGACTGCGTTCAGGCGCCCCCCCCAAAACCAAACTAGACAAAAAAGAAAAGAAAAGAAAAGAAATAAAGATCTCCTCTTCTGATCGGATCATCAAATACAAAAATATTCAAAACCCATAAAGCATTATACTATGAAGTTATAAAAGATACACATAGAATGTACATGAGAAAATTGAAAGTTTTAATTAGATCTTGAAATTCCCTTGACCCTCTAGATGAAATAGCACAAATGAGACTTGAGGCAATGTCTAAAATAGAATGGAAAGCTCATAATTACAAATTAATCTATTTTACCAGTATTGTTCCTTCTAGTGTTATGGTGTAAAAAGAGCGTGTGACTATGTGCATGTATCACATCTACTAGTTTTTTATTTTTTCTTAAAAATATGCTACATTTTCTAAAAAAATGTAAATGAGTATAATTCAATTGAGTATATCATTTATTGAAGAAATTGTATAACTTGTTAGAGATATTAATGGCAACACGTGACTCATGTGAAATATGTGATGTGAAAGACACCCCTCATGAAATCAACCAGATCCTAAAATCTCTCCATGATTATAGGAACACATGGGACTCATGGGATTCATGCACCATGTGTTTCTCATTCTTTCTCTCAGTCAATATTTTCCTATTGTGTCACCTAAATCAGTGTAAACATGTGACCAATATGTGTGTATATATACAACCAAGAACCATAACTAACGGTATCTTGTCTCTGTACAAATAAGTGTTTCTTCTTATTCTTTATCTTGGTATCAGAGCAACTCCTGTACCATGTCGAGTATTTCCTCTTTATCTTCCCTTACCCCATCCAAACATTTGCATCCATGGTTACTCCCAATCCCAACATCACTCACTTTCTAAATGTCAAACTCGACAAGGGAAACTATCTACTGTGGCATTCCTAGTTCCTTCCTCTTCTTAAGCTCCATGATCTTGAAGGCCTTGTTGACGGATCCTCTCCGTGTCTGGTCTGGTTCCTTCCTTCTACCGAGAAAGATGCTCAGCCCACTATCAATCCAGAATACACTCACTAGATCAAGCTTGATCAGATGCTCTTATGTTGGCTTATCTCCTCACTTACTGAGGCTGTTCTTACTCATGTCGTAGGCCTCACCACATCTCGTGATGTGTGGTGCTCTCTGGAGCGAATCTTTGAGTCATCCTCAAGAGCTAGAGTGCAGTAACTCGAATATCAGCTGCACACCATCAATATGGGCATCTCTTCTATGTCAGAGTATATCCAGTCTGTCAAGTCCATCGTGGACAACCTGGCGGTAGTGGTTAATCTAGTTGCCGACTCTGACCTCGTCTCTACCTTGCTCAGTGGTCTGTCTCCCGAATATGACTCGTTCATCACCTCCGTTAACACATGAGTTGACTCTGTACTGTTAGAAGAACTCATCAGCCTCATGCTTAGCTAGGAGATTTATCGTGAGCGTACTATCACTTCACCAGACTCCACAACCCTCATCTCTCCCTTCTCCTGCGGTTCATACTGTTTCCCTCACTCTAAGATACCATTCAGCTCCATCTTCTTTCCGTGGTCGCGGATGTGGCCGAGGCAGGGAGCGCGGTCGTGGTCGTGGATGTTCCTTTTACCGCCACATCAGTCCGCAGATGGCCGACCTCAATGCCAGATCTACAATCATTTTGGCCATTATGCTAACCAATGCAACAATTGTTATGATGATTCGGTTAGCCCAACTGCTCTTCTCCACTCTTATAGGAATAGTCCAGTCGGTCCCAACTGGTATGTTGATTCCGGAACCACTCATCACCTAACGGCTGACATTACGAATCTGACGGTTCACTCAGAATATCAAGGACCCGACAGAGTTTGCATGGGTAACAGGACAGGTTTGCCTGTCCGAGCTACTGGTGCTTCTTTATTGTGTTCTTCTATTTCTCTTTTGTCTTGAAAAACCTTTTACATGTTCCTGAGATCACAAAAATCTTCTGTCTGTTAGTCAATTTACTGCTAATAATAAAGTCCTTGAATTTCACCCTAACTCTTGTTTTATCAATGATCTCTCCACTCGGAAAACTCTATTGCAGGGACAACTTAAGGATGGCATGTATGTCTTCTCCCTGAGGAATCATAACTTCACCGCCTCTCCCCAGGCTCTTCATGGTGGGCGTGCATCTTTGTCCGTCTGGCATGAGCGCTTAGGTCATCCCTCCACCAGAGTTGTTTTTAGTGTTTTATCTCAGCATTAGCTTCCTTTCCTCCCTGACCGTGCGGGTACCCCTCTCTGCATCCCCTGTCAGCAAAAGAAAAGTCACGTCTCCCTTTTTTGTCATCTTCCACGATTGCTACTGCTCCTTTAAAGCTTATTCACTCCGATCTTTAGGGTCCGTCTACTGTGTCCGCTGTAAGTGGTCATCGCTATTATATTAGCTTTGTAGATCACTATAGCAAGTATGTTTGGCTTTATCCTTTAATAAATAAAAGTGATATTTTCTCCATTTTTCTTGAATTCAAAATTCATGTGAAATTTTTTTTAGGCGTTCATAAAATTTAAACTTTAATTGTCTTCTAGGGTATTGCTCATCACTTATCATGTCCACACACTAGTGCCCAAAATGGCACTGCAGAAAGAAAGCACCACCACCTTGTCGAGACTGGCCTCACTCTTCTGGCTCGGTCAAATGTTCCATTCCATTACTGGCCTTATGCTTTCCAAACCGCCTTGTTTCTCATTAATAGAATGCCTACCTCCGTCCTCCATAATCTATCTCCCTATCAGAAATTATTTCATAAAGCACATGACTACCTTTCCTTACGAATTTTGGTTGTGCTTGCTACCCTCATTTGCGTCCATGCCAAACTCATAAATTTAGTTTTCGGTCCAGTCAATGTGTCTTCTTAGGTTACTCGGATTCGCATAAAGGTTATCAATGTTTGCATGTCCCCTCTGGTCGTATTTACATCTCTCGGGATGTTGTGATTGACAAATCTTTCTTTCCTTTCCATTTTCCTCTTCCCTCCCTCTCTCCCCTACTCCCACGCCTTCACCACCGATCCCCATCTCCACGTCTCTGTTAACTTCCATTGTTCCAGTCCCCTCTTCTCATGCGGGACCCACTATTGACTCTTCTCCTTCTCCACTACCACCTCCAAACATACTCCTTCTCCACCACCTCCACCAGCACCCGCCGATGAGTCCTTCTCATCATCCACATGATCAGGCTCTCCCAGTCCCCTTCCTACTAGGAACCATCATATGGTCTCCAGAACACAGGATAACACCAAACACCAAAGGTCTGACTAGCCACCTGGTATCCCATGCCTATCTGTCTCATGGCTGACTTGGCCACCACTCCTGTGGAACCCACATGTTTCACGCAAGCTTCTAAAGATCCCAAGTGGCGCCATGCAATGGACACTGAGATGAATGCCTTACTTAAGAATAAAACCTGGTCCCTTGTGCCATACCATCCTACATGAATCTGGTTGGTTGCAAATGTGTTTTTAAGTTAAAACATAAATCTGATGGTTCTATTAACAGGATAAGGCCCGCCTTGTAGCCAAGGGTTTTCACCAATAACCAGGATTAGACTATGGTGAGATATTCAGTCCGGTCATCAAACCGATCACTGTCAGTCTGGCCTTCTCCAAGGGATGGTATATTCGATAGTTGGATGTGAATAATGCATTTTTGTAGGGTTTTCTTACTGAGACGGTCTACATGAAACAACCTTCAGGGTCATCAATCCCGCTCATCCCAATCATGTATGCAAGCTTCACCGTAGTACCTATGGCCTCAAATAGGCTTCACGGGCCTGATTTTCTCGCCTCAGCAGTTACTAGTCACATTGGGCTTTGTGGGCTCCAAGTCTGACATGCTCTCTTCCTCCGACGGGTCGGGACAGATCTTCTTCTGGTTCTTATCGATGTGGATGACATCATCATCACTGGCAATGACTCACGGGCTGTCACTCGTCTTATTCAAGAACTAGGCCGGGAGTTCTCATTAAAAGACCTCGGCCTATTGCACTATTTCTTGGGCATGGAGTGTCACCGTACACCCTCAGGTCTATTCTCTCTCAACAGAAGTACATCCGTGACTTGCTTTTCTGACTTAAGATGGATGTTGTTAAGCCTGTCAGCTCGCCTATGGCCACTTTCTGTAAGCTCTCCAAGATTATGGCAAGTCCCTCTGACCCCTTTGTCTATCGAAGTACTGTTAGGGCTCTACAATACCTAAACTTTACCAGACCCGATATTGCCTTCTCGGTGAATAAGGTCGCTTAGTTCACGCAAGCTCCAACCGATGAGCATTGGAGCGCTGTAAAATGGATCCTCTACTCAAATCTACTATTCAACATGGCCTTTTCTCTCCCATCATTTTTCTGTACAGCTTATTGCTTACACAATACAGATTGGGCAGGGTCAATCGATGATCAAAAATCTACCAGTGGCTATTGTGTCTTTCTTGGTACAAATCTCATTTCTTGGAACTCGAAGAAGCAGTGCACTGTGGCAGAGTATAAGGGCATGGCCAATGCTGCAGCAGAGGTCATTTGCTTGCAGTCATTACTTCGTGAGCTTGGAGTTCTGCAATCTCTTCCGATCGCTCTCTGTGACAACCTCGGTGAAACATATCTCTCGATCAATCCTATCCGTCACTCCCGCCCCAAACATGTTGAGATCGACATTTATTTTGTGAGGGACTATGTCGCCAATGGAGCCCTAGATGTTCGGTTTGTCAGTACTAAAGACTAACTAGAAGACATCCTTACTAAGCCTTTGAGCTCATTACGGTTTTCTATACTGAAGAACAAGCTCTCGGTTCTTTCGAACCCGCTTCGCTTGCGGGGGGTTGTTAAAGATATCAATGACAACACGTGACTCATGTGAAACATGTGATCCATGTAAAAGACACCCCTCATGAAATCAACCAGATCCTAAAATCTCTCCATGATTATAAGAACACATGGGACTCATGGGATTCATGCACCATGTATTTCTCATTCTTTCTCTCAGTCACTATTTCTTATTGTATCTCCTAAATTAGTGTAAACATGTGACCAATATGTGTGTGTATATATACAACCAAAAATCATAACTAATGGTATCTTGTCTTTACACAAATAAGTGTTCTTCTTCTTATTCTTTATCTTAATTTAGTCAAATACATAAAATTATGCATATTCACTTTGAATTTGACGTATGGGTACAAACTGTATATAATATCACGTGTAGCAATTCGTCGTGTAAAGATTTGTAATTGTTTACCATTATCCCCATCTAGAATCTAGAAAAGAAATCTTAAATAATCAACAATAGTTAATTTATGACATTCATAACTCAATACACGCAAAGCAAAAGTTCTTAAGGGATAATGTACTCATAATTAATAATAAGATATCTTAAATTGAATAAAATAATAATCCATGACACTAGCTACACAACTATTGGTAAGAATTTAATCACCCCAAAAGCATCAATATGATGCAATGATTTAGGTAACTGAGGATTCTCATCTGAAGCTCAATAAACATACTAGAAAAAAGTGAAATGTTGCATAAGAAAAGTAACTGAAAAACTGACAAAGTTACACTAGAAACTCATTTGGATCCTCTCCATTCATTATGGAAAATGGATTGATCACCGTCTCATTGCAGCCACAAGTAATAGTATAGATGGTGATTTCTCCAAGAAACAATCAGGAGATATGTGGAAGTCAAAAATTTTGTGTCTCATTATAATTGTAAAGAATCTCTATGATCGAGGTAGTTGTTTCTCCACTTCTTAAAAGAAATAAAGAGAATCTACTTTTGAAATTAAAAACATATTCTAACCTGTAAAATATTTAACAACCATGAGGTTCAGCTCAAATCCACTTGAAATATGTAGTGCTCAGATTTTGACTTTTGTCAAGATCATGACACGTGCCAGGGCACCTGAAGACACCATTTTCATGCCAGCAGGCCCAGCTCACTTACAAACCCGACGTGAGCCCAAGAGAAAGCCTCGGGTCTTGCCCTGAGCCCACATCAGCTCAAAATTACCTACCCGGGTCCATGACTTAACTGGAGCTCCACGACTCTCCAAGACCTCAAAACCAGTATAAGGATCCTCTCCTTCCAGTACAAGGGTCTTCCCAGAGCCACTCAAGGCTCTAACATGAAGACCCTCTGAAGCCTACTACTACTTTGCAACTTACAGTCGGACAACACGTTCCCCATGATTCACGGATCCAGCAGCGCTGCCAGATCATTCACATGTTCTAAATGTTATAACGCCCCTATATAAATGCGTGTAGTTATGAATGGTAGCAAATATCTCTGCATGGCTGTCTTACAATTAAGCGGTACAATCTGGACGGTTACAAGGCGATCATCACATGCGAATCATGTAGTTACGGGGCTCGAGATATCCATACGCACGAAGACAGCTCAGGCAGGTATTAATATTTCTCCTTCTTCATCGAGAAAGGGGACGACTATTTATCCAAAACTCTAGCAGTTCAGATCTAATTCCAAAAAACTCTAGAACTTGTAATCGCAGATCACCCTGTTGACTTCATTGTAATCCCCATACCGCATAGTAAATTCCCTCTCTTCATGGTTTTTTCCTTTCGGGTTTTCACGTAATCATTATTGTTTGTGATTGTTGCAGCTGTCCACTCACTTACAAACTCACTTACAACTCATGATGTGGAGAAATTCTCCGAGAATTTTCCTCCATATTTTGGTTCTTCCATTGAGAGCTCTATATCCACGCTTAATGTTCTCACAATTCCAAATTTTTTCCCCTTCTCAAAAAAGCTTCTTCAAAGTCGTAATGGCCCCATTAAGGAGGAATACTTCCCGCTCCACCACCACAACAACCTTAAAAGCCTGGTTAACCGCCACGAGAGGCATAGGGCCTTCTGATCAACATCCTGCCATTCCTGATGTCCACATCAAAGATGTCGGGGAAGGACTATCTTCTCCTTCTACTATCCTGGGGGCAAGGGACAATGCTCCCGAGAACTAACTCATTCAGATGCTTTCTGATCTTCAGAAGCATATGGATAAACAGCGGCGGAGGCGACTCATGATCATAAGAATGCTACCCTCGAGAGAGAAGCGGTGACCCGCCTCCACAACCAGCTAGTTGAAAGTACACCTAAAAGGGAGGGTGAATAAGTGTAGTGCTAATTAATGTCCAATAATGCAAAATTAAAAACTTTTACACTATCACAATTGATATCCAAAGAGTGAAACTGAATTCCCGGTAAAGGGCTCTAGAATTTCTCCTCAAATTTCCTCTTTTATAAGAGTTGAGGTAGCTCCCTTGGATTATAACAAGTATGAGCACACATACAATATCAAGCATGTGTAATTGAACAATAGTAGTAATGCAAAATATAAAGAGAGTAGAGTTTAGAGAGAGATAACCAAACATAAACATAAGGATATGTTTCGAGGTTCGAGCATCATACTCTACATCCCCACCTTCACCTAGAAGGATCTCAACTCTCTCCACTAGGGACTCCATAAAGGATACAAACTCAATCCTCTACACGAGAGGAGGTACAAAACTAGGACACAAAACCTATGCACAAAGTAATGACCTCTACACAAGAGGGAAGGCACAAAGCAAAGCACAAAGCAAAAGATTGGTTACAACACTTGGTGATCACTGATTAGCCTCTAAATATGCATATTTCATACCACAACTTTACATTTATTAAATATGAAATTCTTTTAATAACACCTCTCTTGTATGTCTCTAGGTCCATGGCATGAAATGAAGAAGAAGCCAAAAATCCCATTTATTTGGTGATTTAAAGCCTACACATATAGCCATTGACTTTAGAGGGAGAATCTGTCTAAACGGGTGCCCATATCCAGAAACTAGGAGGTACAGCAGATAGGGGGACGAACTGATAGCAGTAGGTGGCGCCACGCGCGACGCAACGCGCGGCGCCTTTATGGCTGCAAAAATATGGCCATGGCCGCGTTTTCACGACCATAGCTTGGAGCCACGCGTCTTGATTTGATGCGCGGTTCTGTACACTCTCCCTCGTGCTCCCTTTTGCCTATAAATTTCCCTGTGTTTTTAGAATGGAGGAGAGTTTTTAGAAGAGTTTTTAGGGTAGTTTTCTTTCTTTAGTTTAGGTTAGTTGTTCTTCTTCTTCCTCTTTTGTATTTTTCATTTCTTGTAAATTATGTAATAGGGAAGAAAGTAGTATATAGGATGAAAGTAAGAGTGCTTGTCATGGAGGGTGACACTCTATGAAAGGTTCTCTCTTTATCTCCAATTGTTTTCTTCTCTCTAACTCTTTACATGCTTAGCTTTTTCTCTCATGGCAACTAACCACTAACTTGCTAACTTCTTACATGATAATCAACATGAATCTAATAGTCTCTACTTGGTCTTGCTCTTGCAAGGGCTATTTATGGCTCATGATGGATTTAACGCTTTAACATCTAACTCTCTAAAAAATTACTATTACTTTATTCATACTTGCTCTAGTTAGTTTTGATGGTTTAAGTGTAACTTGCTCTTTTTTTGAGTTTGGATATGAAAGTGATCTTATGTGTGATGCTTTGTAAAGCTCTTGAATTAAGAACTAGTAATAGACAAGGATACATGTGTGGCAACTATCACTAAGAGGTTATCATGGTCAGTAGAACCATTAGTAGTTAGTAGGCATGGGTTTTCTTACAGTTTTACTTTATTTTAGAAATAATATCAAAATCACAAATACCATCTCTTTAATATTTCCCACTTCTTAGTTTTCACCGTACTCTTCTCTTTTTATTCTTTGTTTTTTTTCCCATTCTTTGAAACATAGAAGAACCATTAACATACACACGTGAACATACCGGTAAAGCTTCCATCGCTTCCCGTTCTTGTGGATTCAACCCATTTAGCTTCTATGCTATAACGGAAGTATCAAGGAGGCCAAAGCACATACACTTTAACTCTTGATTTCAAAATGATACTTTTTGTGCACGATTTTTCCTCGATCAAATTTTGGCGCCATTGTCGAGAATGAGAACGATTTAATCTCACATTTTTGTTAACCTTTCTTCTTTATTTTGGTGTGCATGTCAAATTTTAGCATTGCAGAAGTCTACTCTTACTTGCATCTCCTTGCTCAAGAGAGCAAGGAGCAGGTGCTTCAAAAATTTTATATGGTTGGGCAAATCTTTGCATATTGCTATCTTCTGCAGCTACTTTTCTATTTATATTACTTGTGCACTGTAATAATTAAGAACTAAAATACGGTAATTGGATATTTTAAAATGGTTTAGACATTCGCATCTAGGCACGTGTCAATTTTCATTCTAATATATTGTATTTGATCTTCTGTTGTGATCTGGACCGAGGTTTACATATTGCATTGCATATAGTTAGGACAAACACTTGACTGATTTACTCGCTTTGTGTGTTCATTCTTATCTATTTGCATACTTGCATGGATTGAAATTAAAGGCAAAACCCAACATAAGATAAGGTGGGGAAGTCATTACCCTCCCTTAGCCCAAAAATTACCTCCCCACTCACACAACCCAAGCCTAAATAAAACTTACTAGACATTAGCCTCTAGGGACATCTCAGACTCATTTAGAAGATTGACCTAAGAGGAAAGTTGTTAGAGTTTGACTCTTGTCAAATCATTATCCAAGATTGGGGATTAAAAGGCGAAACCTCGAAGAACAGTGGTTGACATAATTAGGCTTATTGCTCTGGCACAGATACCTCCCATTGGTCTTGCCCTTACCTGGCCTATTAACTTGTGGTCAGATTTCTACAAGATACTCCCTGTGGACAGTCTAACCAGTCAGGAGTCGTCTAGGTCTAAGTCAACCCTAACATAGGCTTATTTTTCTTTTTTCTTTGTTTGTTTGTTTGTTTGTTTTTCTTTTTTATAAATTGTGATATGGATTTCAACAACAACAATTTTTTCAATCCTAATATGAATCCATATTTTACTCCAACCTCAATTGACTCGGATAACTCCAACCCCATTATGTACAACATGAACTAACCATATAGGTCGGACTGAGATTATTCGACTCAATATGACTCATGCCTCTAATCTTATGACCATAATTTTCAAAATAATTTTTACTCTTCACAGAGTCAATGGAGATTCACCTCCCCTTAGTCAAAATTTCAACCACCTTGTCCATAATTTTTATAATATTCATTCCCCGATTTTGATTCATATACTTATTCTTCTGTTACACCAACCAATAAAAATTTAATTCGGAAAAGAGTATAGAAGCCATGCTTGAGTCTCAACAATAAATTCAAAGCTTGCTCGATTCACAATCTTTCCCACATCAAACTCCATATACTCCTTTTTCTAGAACCACCAATTAAAGAAAAATCTGAGTTAGAAAAGAGTTTGAAAGTCTTTTGTGAAACAGTATAACAATTTCAAAACATGTTGGACTCATCATTTCAATCAAATTTTCAAGAGTCCTACTCATCTTTTTCAGTCTCATCGATCTAAAATAAATAACCATCCGTATTGCAATTGAGTATGGAACCCTTGCGTGAGTCTAAGTAACAATCGCAAAATCTGATGGACTCACAATTTCTCCACAATTTCAAAAATCAACTTCCATACTCACCTTTTCATGAAGAACCAATTGCAAAGAGTATAGAAGACATGATTCAGACCCAAAATTTTGTCACTGACCTATCAGTATGTTAGACTCAATAATGAGCGAATTGATCAATGAGAGCGAGAAAAGACTTTCTTGTCAACCTTTGACTATCCCTAATTCTATCGATTGGTCCTAAGAATCATGTTATTTTAGAAACCAAGATTCAATTTCATCACATCTACTTGAACTTGACCAAACTCTAAGTTTTGAAAGTCCCATTGATATTTTGACAAGTTATCCCTTTCCTGAAATTAAACTTGAACATGAAAGTGATCCTGAACCTCAAGTTGGTAATTTCATTTCACTTTTTAATTCAATAATGACTCCAGTATCTTTACCAGATTTTTTACTCTATTTCGGAGTCAACATTGAATCCTGTACCAGTATACCGTGAAATTGATTCACCGATATCTTATGATCACACTTCATTGATGGAGATTGTGTGTGAACATTAATCTTTGGTTTGGACCCCAATTTGAACCAATTTCGACTCCTACTTTTGAATCTCGACTTGATCAAAGTCAAATTCCCAAGTCAACATTTGTTCCTGTTTCGTTTGAGCCCAAATCAAACATCTCCCAAAATCACACTTTATTATTAGACAAAGGTGTTTAACAAAATGACTCAAGATTTATTTTGAAAATTGAAAATTGGATGGGGATAATTTTCTAAATAAAACAATTCACTCAATCGTTTTTTTATTAGGTCATATTAGAGAGGTCACTGGAGGGTTCCTGCAAGATCCACAATCTCTGAATTGGGCCGCATTTCATGGGCCAATCAGACCACCAACGGAACCACCACCATGAGGTAATTTTTCTTGCCTTTCCATTTGTTTCATGCATATACACATTCACGATGCATTGAGGACAATGCATGAGATAAGTGTGGGGGAGGATTTATAAACATAGTTAGTTTTAAATTTTCTTTCTTTTATACTTTTTTTTGAAAATTTTTAGATTTTTCTTTTGTATAGAAACTCTTTTCTTTTCTTTTTATAAAACTTTTTGACATAAGAGAAATAATTTTGATTTATATTTAAGAAAGTTAAGAGGATCTTAGGAATTAAGAAGACCTAAAATTATGAATTTTTAAACGAGTGAAAATAAAGATCTTATTTAAATTTTAGGATAAGGAAGTAAGATTGGAAAGATAATTTAATCTTGAATTTTTTCCTTAGATACATGCACTTCACACTTATAAAATTTTTTTGGGATTGAATCAAAGACTGAAAATGACATAAAAAATATTTAAAAAAATATATAAAAATGATGATAATAAAAACTACTTATTGAAGCTGGGAAATTATGCCTCAGTAAGCATGATTATTCACGCCTAAAAAGATGAAAAGAAAACAAATAATCCCCTTTAGTTATGTGGCCTTATTTACTCAGGTCCTTAAGCCCGAGGGATGTTTTCTCACCTGGTGCCCTAAAATCGTCTGTTTCGTGAGTCACCGATTAAAGGCTCACTACCCAGGTAAATAAGAAAGCCTAAGAAAACTAAGGGAAATAAAATATATATATACACAAATAAATAACATGAAAGTTAGAGTCGATATCCAAAAATCTTCACAGTTCATAAAGTGCATATTTTTCTAAGAGTTTAAAATACTAACATTTGATTTTTGCAAAAATACTAACATTTTAAGATACTGAAACCCTCAGGAGACAAAACTCCTCATCTAGGAAAAACCTAGAGGTTTAATGGCTTGTTCACACTCACTGCAATCACGTCACCTGCGAAAGTGGTATAATAATTTTCTTAGTTAGTTTTTCTGTTTTGCTCGAGGTGAGCAAAAGATAAGTGTGGGGATGTGGTTAGTTTCTAAATATGCATATTTCATATCATATCTTCACATTTATTAAATATAAAATTATGTTAATAACCTCCCTTGTATGTTTCTAGATCCATGACATGAAATAAAGAAGAAGCCCAAAATCCTATTTATTTAATGATTACACATATAACCATTGACTTTGGAGGGTGAATCTGTCAAAACCGGGTGTCCATATCCAAAAATCAGGAGGTACAATGACAAGGGGACAAATTGACAGCGGCGCCGTGCGTGTGGCGCCTTTATGGCCGCGAAATTGCGGCTATGGCCGCGTGAGCCACGCGTCGTGATTTGACGCACGGCTCCGTACACTTTCCCTGGTGCCCCCTTTTGCCTATAAATTGCCTAGTATTTTCAGAACGGAGGAGAGTTTCTAGAAGAGTTTTTAGGGTAGTTTCCTTTCTTTAATTTAGATTAGTTGTTCTTTTTCTTCCTCTTTTGTATTTTTCATTTCTTGTAGATCATGTAATAGGGAAGAGAGTAGTACATAAGATGAAAGCAAGAATGCTTGTAATGGAGGGTGACACTCTATGAAAGATTCTCTCTTTATTTCCACTTGTTTTCTTCTCTCTAACTCTTTACATGCTTAGCTTTTTCTCTCATGACAACTAACCACTAACCACTAACTTACTAACTCCTTACTTGATAATCCACATGAATCTAATACTTCTAATTGGCCTTGCTTTTGCAAGAGTTATTGATGGCTCATGATGACGGATTCTAACACTCTAACATCTAACTCTTTAACAAGTTATTATTATTCTATTTCATACTTGCTCTAGTTAGTTTTGATAGTTTAAGTGTAACTTACTCTTTTTTATTGAGTTTGGATATGAAAGTGATCATATGGTCATGCTTTGTAAAGCTCTTGAACCAAGGACTAGTGATAGCCAAGGATACATGTGTGGAAACTATCACTAAGAGGATATCATGGTTAGTGGAGCCATTACTAGTTAGTAGCCATGGGTTTTCTTACATTTTTACTTTGTTTTAGAAATAATACCAAAATCATAAATACCATCTCTTCAATGTTTCCCACTTTTTTTTTCACCGTACTCTTCTCTTTTCATTCATTCTTTTCTTTTCTTTTCATTCTTTGAAATATAGAAGAACAATTAACATACACGTGAACATATCGGTAAAACTTCTATCGCTTCCCGTCCCTATGGATTCGACCCGTGTATCCTCTATGCTATAACGGAAGTATCGAGGAAGTCAAAGCGCACACACTTTAACTCTTGATTTCAAAATGACACTTTTTGTGCACAATTTTCCCTCAATCAATCACAAAAATCACAAACAACACCTCTCATAGTACAAGATCTGAGAGGATAGATTTTGAAATGAATAGCTCAAGCTATGTGAGAAAACAAAGAATTTGGAAAAGAAGCACAAAAAAAAACACTTGGGAAACCTTCTTGAATGATATAGAAATTGAAATTTTGAAACTTGAATTCACAAAACTTATTTATTTTTATTTTTCAAAAGCTTTGAAACAAATGAGAAGATGTAGATTTTGAGGCCCAAAAACTTATTTGAAAACTTGGTTGAATGTAGAAAAAATAACTCTTAAAAGTCCAATCTTAAATCTAGCCAAAACCCCCTGTATATAGGGCCAGCCAAAAACTAGCTGTTAGGCTCAAAACCTAGGCTAGATTGGCCTTGCAGTTGACTGGCCGGTCTACCGCCCAACGACTATATTTTTAGCCATTGGGAAATGCCGGTCGACCACCCAGTCGACCAACAAAATCGGAGAGCTCTACAGGATCAGTCGATCGACCGATCGGTTGGCTGAACGTTACTGCTCTCTTGTTCCTTGGGCTTGTGCACGTCTGTGCATGTAAGTCGTCGGTCGACCGTGCGATTGACCGGCAGCAGCCCAAACCAATATAAAAGGGATTTTTAAATGACATTTTGAGACCAATTTAAATTCTAATAAATCCCAATAAATTTTATAAAAATAAGTTTATGTAAATACAATGTAGCACAAATATATCTGATCAAAAATCAATGCACATTACAAATATGTGAACTATTTTTTGGACATGAAAATTTACGCTTAACACAAATATTGTATTTTTTCCAAAAATCAAACTTCTAAATAGAAAATCAATTTTTTCAAAACTTGTACAGATATAAATAAAAAGATATTGAAATACATTTGAAGTACAATGGTATGAACAGAATCCAGTACTCATAATAAATGATATAGACCTATTTTTGACAATAAGCATCAAAATAAGTTTTGATAAATACAAAACTTGAACACATGAACTAAATTCACCAAAATAAGTTACTTAAACATTTATAAGCAATAATGTATATAAATGAAATCCAATACAAGTATAAACCAATGTAAACTTGTTTTCATGAAGTCTATTCATGAAACCAAAAAAACGTATACTTGATAAACCAAAACTTAAAACAAATAGAAATAAGCTTCTATAAACAGTTGAAGCTCTAATATGTGTGGATGAGATCCAACACATATTTCAAACTATAAAACTTATTTTACTGAGATGAAAACTGTATAAACATAAATTTGTGAAACCAAAATAGTTAAATCGAAAACTAAAACTATTGATCTTGAAAGACAATATTTAAACTTTGTGTGTGTAAGCTTGAACAATCCAAAACTAATTTATTCTTTATAAGAGATCTAAACTAACAAACTCTATACTCAAGTCTTCTTGTAGATCTTCTTCTCCATATAGACTTGATCCAAACTTGATTCTTCAAGCTAACTTTCTCTTTGAGTGCTTGATATGTTCTATAAGTTTGAGCTCTTGAATCATCATGTGTTAGCTTCAAAGAAGCTAAACACCAACTAAGATTTTGATCAATATTTGAAAATTATACACAACAAGATCATTAGTACTATAACAACATGAGTTAGTCATTATTAGAACTAGAGTGATGGCCTTTTAGGCCAACAGTCTCCCACTTTTTGATGATAATAAAACTCATGAGTTATATATACATAACAACAACAATAACTAAGCCATTTGTCCCAAGTATTTGGGTAGGCTACATGAATCAAAAGAGAATTGCGCCGGATCGAGCACATGGATCAACTTTCTCCACTCATTCCTATCGAGCAATATGCCTTCATTTAGACCTTTAGCCTCTATATCTTGTCGTATCATCTACATCCATGTTTTCTTCAGTATCCCCAGCGCTTTTTTAACTTGCCCTAATTTAATACTCTCATATTCGTCGGACTGGCGCATCTGTATTCTATGTCGTACGTGAGCAAACCATCACAGGTGGTTTTCTCTCATCTTCTCGCCAGACTGGCGCATCTGTACATCTATGTCGTACATGCACATCTACGTCTATCTTAGTATGAATATTCTCATTTTTCATCTTATCTCTCCTCGTGTTACCACACATCCAATGAAGCATGCACATCTTTGCTGCACTCATCTTCTCGGTATGATATCTCTTTATAGCCCAACATTCTGTCCCATATAACAAAGTTGGCCTAATAGCAGTCTAATAAAAATTTTCCTTCAGCCATAACGAAATGTTACGCGGTCGCATAAAACTCCTGTTTTACTCCTCCATTTCAACCAGCTTGCTTAGATCCTATGGTTGACATCATTATTGATCTATCCATTCTTTTGGATAATAGAAACCAAGTACTTAAAATGACTACACATCGATATTCCTTTTCTGTCTTGTTTCATAATACTATAATCTTGGATTCTCTATTTACTAAATTTGTACTCCATATACTCTGTTTCGGTCCTACTTAATCTAAAACCTCAAGATTCTAGAGTTTGCCTCCATATCTCTAATTTGGCATTTACCTCAGTTCTCGTCTCATCGACTAGGATAATATCATCAAAAAATAGCATACACCATAATATCTCATCCTGAATAGCTCTAGTAAGCTCATCCATCACTATGGCAAATAAGAATGGACTCAATGCAAATCCTTGATGCAATCCAATTGTAATTAAAAAAATGACATGTTATGCTTTCACAAGTTCTGACATTTGCCACTACTCCATCGTTCATGTCCTTGATTATGTCAATATATTTGATGGGAACTCTCATTTTCATCAATGTCCACCATAATACCTCTCTTGGCACCTTATCATAAGCTTTTCTAAATCAATAAAGATCATATGCAAATTTCTCCTCCTCTCTCGAAATTGCTCTATAAGTCGACGAAGCAAATGAATAGTCTCTATCGTCAATCATCCCGACATGAACCCAAACTAGTTCTCTGATATTTTAATATTTTGCCTTAACCAGTGTTCAATTATCCTTTCTCAAATCTTTATGGTGTGACACATGAGTTTTATTCAACGGTAGTTTGAACAACTCCGGATATCATCCTTGTTCTTATAGAGAGGTACTAGGGTACTCTTCCTCCACTCATTTGGCATCTTTTTAGTTAGCCAGATATTATTAAAGGGGTTTGTCAGCCATTTCATGCCCATCTCTCCTAAGCATCTCCATACCTCAATAGGAATTCCATCCGGGCCAACAACTTTCCTGGACTTCATCCTCTTCAAGGCCTCTTTAACTTCAGATTTGCTAATTTTACGCATATAATTACAATTCATATCTTGTCATTAAATGGTAAGGTGGCCCAAATCTTGAGTAGAACTACCTTTAACAATCTGTCAAAATACTCTCTCCATCTTTTTTTGATTTCTTCATCTCGAACTAAAACCTTCTGATCCTTATCTTTGACACACCTCATAGTATATAGGTCTCTAGTTTTTCTCTCTCTTATTCGAGCAATTATATATATATTCTTTTCAACCTCTTTGGTGTCCAACTTCTCATACACTTCTTTGTACACTTTAGCTCTTGCATTCTGAACAGCTTTCATAGCCTTCTTCTTGGCTAGCTTGTACCTCTCAAAACTCACTCCATTACAATTTTTTTTCAAATCTCTGTAAGAGTCTCATTTAATCTTAATGGGAGACTTTACTTCTTCATTCTACCATGATGTGCCCTTACATGGTGGAGCTTCCACCCCGTGACTCACCAAGTACATCCTTAGCTACTTTTTTAATACAGCTAGCAATTTTGTTCCATATTATATTGGGATCATCTTAGGCTTTCCAATCTGCTTCATGTACCACTTGATCTACAAAGACTCTTTGGTTACCTTTTTTAGCCACCACCACTTTATCTTAGGATCTAACTTACATTTAATCTTTCTAAATCTCCTTCTAATTTAAACTTCTAAAACTAAGAGTCTATGTTGGATTACTACACTCTCACCTGGTACTACCTTATAATTAATGCAACTACCTCTATCTACTCTCATAGTTAAAAAGAAATCTATTTGGCTCGCACTTAATCCACTTTTAAAAGTGATCAAGTGGGACTCTCTCTTCCTAAACCAAGTATTCGCTAAGATCAAATCATAGGATAAAGCAAAATATAGAATTGAGTTACCTGGTTCATTTTTTTCCCATAACCAAATCCTCCATGTACACTATCAAACCCATAACGACTAGTTCTGACATGCCCATTGAGATCACTGCCTATAAAAGGCTTTTCTCTAATAGGTATCTCTTGAAGTATCTCATCTAAAATCCTCCCAAAATTGACGCTTACTAGACTCATCAAGTCCTACTTGCGGTACATAGATACTAATAACACTAAAATTTTCCCTACCTAAAATAAGTTTAACTAGTAAAATTCTATCACTCTTCTTCCTAACCTCCACTACATCCTCAAGCAATTGTTTATCTATGATCATACCCACCCCATTATAACTTTTATCTCTGCCAATATACTAAAGTTTATAACTCCAAATCTCTATAATTCTAACTTTTTCACCTCCCCACTTAGTCTCCTGCACACACAAAATACTAACATTCCTTCTAAGCATAGCATCAACTAACTCTACTAATATACATATAAGAGAACTTATATTCCACGATGCTAACATAATCCTATATTCATGAGCTAACTTTTATACCCTCACCCGATCATAGAAATGTTGAAACTCTTTCTCATTTGACACCACATCCATACGCTGATGTGGCATGTCGCTTCTGGATGATGACCTAGCAACTCTTGCCCATTTTTCACTACATTTGGTCTCCGATGTAGCACGTCGCTCAGTAGAGAACGCCCTAACGAAATCTAGTTCTTGGTTCATGTTCATAATATGTGATAATATTTTACGTTCGCTGTCACTGGCCTAGCACAATTCTCCTCCTTTATCTTGTCTTAGGACAGGTAGTGAACGGTGCGCTGGCGGAGTTATGGAATTATATATGCATGAATAGAGAAAACCTTTGTAAAAGCCCCCTTAACTAATGCATAGAATAAAACATATAGATATTCAATGTAATCACCTAGATACCAAACATATCATGAACACAAATCATGAATATAATATTTGCAAATATAGAATACAAGCATGCATATATAAACTCTAAAATTCTCTCTCCTTTTTTGTCAATTCATCAAAAAGGGTATACATAACAAAGTACATGTATATGCGATATAAATCTATAAAGAAGAGAGACGTCAAGTTTGTAAATTCACCTAGAGGGGGGGTGAATAGGTGATGGCTAATCTAATGGTCACTAAATACGGAATTAAAAACTATTATGACCTAAACTAAAAATCTTAAACTAAACACCACGTATAACACAAGAGTGTAGCCAAAATCCCCGTGAAGGGCTCTGGACTAACTCCTCAAGATTCCCCTAGATAAGGGTTGAGGTGCCGTGTTGGCTCTCTTGGTTGAATACAAGTGTTAGCAAACAATCCCCAAGCATATAACAATTAAGCACACAAGTATATCAAGCATATAAAGATGAAAGTAATAATAGCATGCAAGATATAAACAAGTAAGGGAGAGAGAGAAAGAGCAATCGCAAACACAAGGGATTTGTTTCGAGGTTCGAGCACACTTGCTCTACATCCCCGCCTTCGACACACGAAGGATTTCAACTAAAATCGATCCCATCGGATCACTCAGTGCCGCAACACCTACAAGCCGAGTTCACACTTGAACTCCTTGGACTCTCTAGCCCGTACACACCGCAAGCCACAGAAGCTCGCCGAGGCCGCACCTCAAACACGAACTCGAAACACCGCGAACACAACCGTCTGCCTCCTCAAAGTACAAAGTAGAACTTTGGTGATCACAACTCTTGATCACCTAAAATCCTCTCAAAACAAATCCATATAGGTAGATATAGCAATGGATAGCTCAAGTGTTACGTGAGAAAACAAGGATTGAAATGGTGGAGGAAACTCAAGAAAATCTCTTTTAAACACTCTTGATAAAACTCTCCTTTTGATTGAATATATTGGCTCTAAAACAAGTGGAGAAAACCTCTTAAAAGAGTTGAGAAAACTAGCTCAAAAACCACTTGAAAATCTTATAGAAAACAGCCCCCAAATGGCCCAATATATAGGGCTCCAAAAACTAGCCGTTGGAGGCCTGACAGAACTGTCGGTCGACCGCCAACGGTCAGAAATCTGACCGTTGGGCCATCGGTCGACCGAGACCAGGATACAGAGAGCAAGTTTCTCTGTCCGGTCGACCGCTCGGTCGACCGGGGCCTTTCCAGAGAGCAGAGCTCTCTAGACGGTCGACCGGGTCGGTCGACCGGCCCTCCTGTCAGAACTGGCGTGCACGTCTGTGCACGTCGGTCGACCGCTCGATCGACCGCTTTTAGGCTTCGGTCGACCGGTCGGTCGACCGGCTGAAGCCAGGACAGAACTGTTAAGGGATTTAAAACTTGGTCTTTTTGGCTCAAATAAAATCCCATAAAATACTGAAAAATCTACAAAAATAGTTTTACCAATATACTTTGATAAACAAACATGCTTGCACAAAATCAAGGCATGTTACAAATGATTTGGACTATTTTTGTAACTTAGAAATTTTGGCTTAAAAATAAAAACTGTATTTTTCCAAACTTGATTTTTCAAAACTTGTTTTTCCAAAACTCACTAAATACAAAAACAAGATATCCTAAACACTTTGAAGCATAGTGTGTATGGATATGATCCACTATACAAACATGGTGAAATATCTATGTTTTTGACATTAAGCACTAAACATGGTTTTGGATAAAACATGTAAACTTGAAAACCAAAAATCAAAACATGTATTTTCTAAAATAGAAAATCTTTTGTAAAAACAAAACTATCAAGAGTGTGTGTGTGTGTATGTATACTTGAGCAATCCACCAACTATTCTATCCTTTACATTTTATCTAAAAACAAAATCTTATAAAACAAACCTAGACACAAGTCTTCATCTTCTTGAAGTCTTCACTTGAAGCCTTCTTGACTTGGTCCAAACACCGTGCAAGCTCCAAAACTTGACTTTAAATCCTTTGTTGAAGTTATGCACCTACTAAGATCTTCATCATAAATCTGAGACTAAATAAACACAAGATCATTAGTATTATAACTACATGAGTTGATCATCATCAAAACTAGAGTGATGGGACTTTGGGCCAACAATCTCCCCCTTTTTGATGATGATAAAACTCATGAAGTTATATATGCATGGATTAAAGTAAAGCTCCAAAGAAGCTCCCCCTTAACTCATGCATAACAAATAAACAAATAAATATGCAATGTATGCTCATAAACATGTATGCAAATCTAGGAGATAAACATGCCAATCAAGCATAAAACAAATCAAATTCTTTTTCTCCTATTTGCAAAACAAAACATATATGCATAAACAATCTTTTTTCACAAAACATGCATATAAATCCAAAATCTTTCTCCAATACTTCTCCCCCTTTTTGTCAATCATCAACAAAGGGTTAAAGTAAAAACAAAATCAACAAAATTTTCTCCCCCTTTTTGTCATAAACAAAGAGACCAATAAGGGGTGTAAACAAATAAGTCAATAAAAGGTTATATGCGATATACATTCATGAAGAGGAAGACGGTAAAGTAACTTCCCTACACATATACATTACATGAAAGAGGGATGAAAAGCCCTAATTCACATAACGCATAATATGTAATGCATAAGAGGAGATGTGAAGCTCCCCCTATACACGTGTATCACATAAAGAAGAGTTGTCAAGCTCCTCAATATAAGATACACTCATCATGAATCTATATGTGGAAGAGATGTTAAGCTCCCCTTGCATATAGGCAATACAAATCAAAAAAAAATTTTGATTATTAATTGTTCAAACAAAATTTTGAATTTTTTCTTAATAAAACAAATTTTGAGATATCTTAAAAAAATTAAGGTACCACTTTAATCAAATTTTAAGATACCAATTGAAAAAAAATCATGTTGATACCAATTGTAAAATATTACAAATTTTGAATTTTTCAAACAGGTAGTACATATTGATATCAATTATAAATTTACCAATTGTAAAATTTATAACAAATTTGAAATTGAAGCATATTAATATCAATTGAAAAACGATGATCAAAAAATTTTTATTTTTTTTATAAGCTTATGCATATTTAAAATATCAATTGAAACATCAATTGAAAATAAAGTTTTAACTTAAGCTTAGCATAAACTAATTTTGTGCTTTAAATATGTAAACCAATTGTAAAGCAAGTACACGAAAATCATATATATGTATGAAAAGAGAATACCAATAGCAATTGATATTATGGAAATAATGAAGCATACATATATAGAAAACAAAATATGAGTATATACAAAATTATCAATTTAGATACCAATTGAAAAGATCCAATGATACCAATTGAAAATAGCAATGTGAATCAAGTATATAACTCATAACCTACCACCCTTCATATGCTCAAGGTAAAGGATTTTCCAATAAAGCTTACAAGGCATACTCGCCCAGCCATCCACCCATTGAAGGTAGGAGTTTTCAAAAATAGATTTGAAAATAGTATAGCATTGAAAATCACTACCAAATGAAGAATAATTAACTAGTTAAAAGTAATTTTTGAAAAACTAGTTAAAGATCCTTCAAAAAAATGAAATCAATTTATATATTTTTCATGAATCATACTAAATACACAAAAATTCAAGCACTCATAGTCCATAAAGCTCAAAAATAATCATGAAATAAAGTCATGAATAAACAAATAAAGTGTGAGTGTTCAAAAATCATGTAAGTAGCATTTTCACGAAAATAGTCAATGAAGCTCAAAACACAAATATCACTTTATCAAACATGAATTTTATTTTTATAAACAAAATAAACTTCTAGGTATATGTATGATTTATTCAAAACTAACAATATGCATACATATCCCAAACATAAAAGAGTCTATCATATAATTTGCATGAAGGTAAGAGACTCACGGGTACCCATGAATATTTATTAGATTTGAATAAAAATGCATATACATGAAGTAAAAATATGAAAATAGGCAAAACAAGTATAAATGAAGAAATCATCAAAACTAGCCTATACATGAGCATAAAGTGAGTACAAATGAACATGAAGTGCAAACATATATAGATCAATTTGTTGTTCACTACTTGTACACGTATAAATACAAGTTTTGATAAAAACTACATTTAAACTAGCATTTACCACATGAAGCACAAAACATGAACATGCCAAAAAAAAAAATGATAATTGAACAAAGCCTGTACACTAAATTAGGAGTTTAGAGATAGTTACCAAACCAAAGAACTAAGCTCTAATTCTCCAAAACATGGTGGTTTTCCCACCAAACCTCCTTGATAGGGATGCATCAAAAGTAAGTCCATCATGTCCATGTGCATCCACCATCCCTCTCACGTCGTGTGAGAGCCCTCACCTACATCAAAAACACAAGGTGGGGGTTTTGGTACCCATTTTCTTTTGGGTCCACGGGGGTTAGCATCAAATGGAACCCAAACATTTTTATTTTTAGCAAAATTAATATGATGCATCTTATCAAAACAAAACTTTGCTAAATGGCCTTTGCGGCCACAATGTGTACATTTGTACACCTTAGGATGCTTATGAATGTGTGTATGATCATGGCGTGCAACATAAGCAAATGCATGATAATGATGTGCATGAATATGTGGAACTTGTTTCTTTTGAAACAAAGATTCCAATCTAGAATGATTAAATGGACAAGAGCTCAAAGTTGAGCTCAAACAATCCATTTTATTTTTCAAAACATTAATCTCACTAGTGGTGGCATGTAAAGCATGGTGAGATAAAGAATCATTTTCTTTTTCTTTTGAAAAACATTTTCTTTTTCTTTTTCAACAAATTTTCTTTTTAAAGAGTTTTTTCTTGCAAAACAATTTCTTTTTGTTTTTCCATCAAAATAATTTCATTTTTCAAACTAGTGTTTCCTTCACAAAGATCATTTAATTTAGACATAAGGGAAAATTCTCATTTTTCAAAATTCTCATTTTCTTTTTCTAAACATGCAATATTATTTTTAAAAGAATCATTTTCTATATGCATGCACTCAAATTTCTTTTCAAATTTTTATTTTCCTTTTTAATCATGTCATATTTCTCAAGTAGGAGTTGACAAAAAGTGGTAAGCTCATCATATGACATGTTATCTTCATCTACCTCAGATTCGGTAGTTACCTCAAGGGGGTTATCCCCTTGGACCATATAGCACATGTGGAGGCGTCGCTTCCAACATCCGAATTGCTTCCCGCATAATATAGATCTTTTTCGCCAAGGGAGGTAATGATGTTCCATGCTACAAAAGTCGATTCAATGTTAGAAACCCTAGATAAATATTCATCATTTAGGGTTGACTTTAAAGCATGAATGGCCTTTGCATTAGCCTCATTATATTTGCCACTTAAACAATATGAATCTCTAGTAGTGGCAAAATAAACATGAATGCTTAGGGCTTTGAGGTACAAAGACATCTTAACCTTCCAAATTTGGATGTTAAGAATGTCAAACATAGGTGGTGACATGAAGTCCATGGTGTGTGTACAAAATATTGTGATTAGCCTAAAAATGAGGATCTTTAACTCTAGGTTGTAGGACCCAAATCAAGAGCACTTGGCTCTGATACCAATTGTAAATCACCTAGAGGGGGGTGAATAGGTGATGGCTAATCTAATGGTCACTAAATGCGGAATTAAAAACTATTATGACCTAAACTAAAAATCTTAAACTAAACACCACGTATAATACAAGAGTGTAGCCGAATTCCCTGTGAAGGGCTCTGGACTAACTCCTTAAGATTCCCCTAGATAAGGGTTGAGGTGCCGCGTTGGCTCTCTTGGTTGAATACAAGTGTTAGCAAACAATCCTCAAGCATATAACAATTAAGCACACAAGTATATCAAGCATATAAAGATGAAAGCAATAATAGCATGCAAGATATAAACAAGTAAGGGAGAGAGAAAAAGAGCAATCGCAAACACAAGGGATTTGTTTCGAGGTTCGAGCACACTTGCTCTACATCCCCGCCTTCGACATACGAAGGATTTCCACGAAAATCGATCCCACCGGATCACTCGGTGCCGCAACACCTACAAGCCGAGTTCACACTTGAACTCCTTGGACTCTCTAGCCCGTACACACCGCAAGCCACAAAAGCTCGCCGAGGCCGCACCTCAAACACGGAGTTCACACACGAACTCGAAACACCGTGACACAACCGTCCGCCTCCTTAAAGTACAAAGGAGAACTTTAGTGATCACAACTCTTGATCATCTAAAATCCTCTCACAACAAATCCCTATAGGTAGATATAGCAATGGATAGCTCAAGTATTGTGTGAGAAAATAAGGATTGAAATGGTGGAGGAAAACTCAAGAAAATCTCTTTTAAACACTCTTGATAAAACTCTCCTTTTGATTGAAAATATTCGCTCTAAAACAAGTGAAGAAAACTTCTTAAAAGAGTTGAGAAAACTAGCTCAAAAACCACTTGAAAATCTTATAGAAAACAGCCCCCAAATGGCCCAATATATAGGGCTCCAAAAACTAGCCGTTGGAGGCCTGACAGAACTGTCGGTCGACCGCCCGGTCGACTGCCAACGGTCAAAAATCTGACAGTTGGGCCATCGGTCGACCGGTCGGTCGACCGAGACCAGGATACAGAGAGCAAATCTCTCTGTCCGGTCGACCGCTCGGTCGACCAGGGCCTTTCCAGAGAGCAGAGCTCTCTGGACGGTCGACCGGCCCTCCTGCCAGAACTGGCGTGCACGTCTGTGCACGTCGGTCGACCGCTCGATCGACCGCCTTTAGGCTTCGGTCGACCGGTCCGTTGACCGGCTGAAGCCAGGACAGAACTGTTAAGGGATTTAAAACTTGGTCTTTTTGGCTCAAATAAAATCCCATAAAATACTGAAAAATCTACAAAAATAGTTTTACCAATATACTTTGATAAACAAACATGCTTGCACAAAATCAAGGAATGTTACAAATGATTTGGACTATTTTTGTAACTTAAAAATTTTGGCTTAAAAATAAAAACTGTATTTTTCCAAACTTGATTTTTCAAAACTTGTTTTTCCAAAACTTACTAAATACAAAAACAAGATATCATAAACACTTTGAAGCATAATATGTATGGATATGATCCACTACACAAACATGGTGAAATATCTATGTTTTTGACATTAAGCACTAAACATGGTTTTGGATAAAACATGTAAACTTGAAAACCAAAATCAAAACATGTATTTTCTAAAATAAAAAATCTATTTTAAAAACAAAACTATCAAGAGTATGTGTGTATATGTATACTTGAGCAATCCACCAACTATTCTATCCTTTACATTTTATCTAAAAACAAAATCTTATAAAACAAACCTAGACACAAGTCTTCATCTTCTTGAAGTCTTCACTTGAAGCCTTCTTGACTTGGTCCAAACACCGTGCAAGCTCCAAAACTTGACTTTAAATCCTTTGTTGAAGCTATGCACCTACTAAGATCTTGATCATAAATCTGAGACTAAATAAACACAAGATCATTAGTACTATAACTACATGAGTTGATCATCATCAAAACTATAGTGATGGGCCTTTGGGCCAACAAAGTTAACTCCCACTGCATACATACATTACATGGAGAAGGGATGATAAAAACCCTAACTGATATAAGTATAGTATATAATGTATAAATGAAGATGTTAAGCTCTCCCTACACACGTGTATGATATAGAGAAGAGAGGTCAAGCTCTTCCTTATACAATATACTCATCATAAGTTTATATATAGAGGAGACGTTAAGTTAACTCCCCTTGCATATAGGCAATAATCAAAACAAATTTTGAAAACAAAATGAAACTATGATTTTCTAAGATACTAATTTTAACACAAAATTTGAATGCCAATTGGAAAACTAGGAATACTGATTGGTCACTAATATTGCATATTTATTATCATATTCTCCTACTTATTATAGAATAAACTTTGCATTTTCCTAATTAAATGTTTAATTTATTTGCAGGCCTATTCCTAAAGGTGAGTGAAGAGAAATGAGCCCAAAAGCCAATCAAATTCTGAATTAAATCAGAATTAATTCAAACTCAGTAAATCAGGGCAGATCAGGTCGGTTCAGATCGGTTGAAAATCAGTTAGAATAAATCCCTACAAATCGATCGGTTGAAGCCAAGGATCAAAAGCCATTTCATCAAAATCCCAAACATAAACTGCAAATCCAGATAAAGATAAATACAAATCAAGAAATCGGGGAGCACCACCAACAGGGTGTGGCCAGGCCGCAGAAACGCGGCCAAAGCCGCGTTTTCACGGCTTTGTTGGTGAGTTAGGGGGAGCGTTTGCTCCCCCTATCTTCATATGCTCCTATAAGTTGGGTTTTGCCTATAAATACTGGGATTTTCAGAGCCTCCAGGGAACAATCATGCTGAGATAGGAATTAGTCCAGTTTTTCATTCTTTGTAGCGTAGGTTTTTGTTTTTCTTTTCATGTAATTTTTAGTTTTAATTTATGTAAATCAGAGGGGATCAGAGTTATATAGGAGAACGAGAACGAATCTTGTGCTGAGAGTGACACCGGTGTAATATTTCCTTCTTTTCTCTTATTGTTATGAAATCGAATCTGTAGTTCCATTTTGTATGTACTTTGTTTTTGTGTTCTTCTTCTTCTTCTCTACTTTTCTTCTTTTAGTACAATTGCTATCCAAGTGAGTCTAAAAGCATCGACAGAGCCTTACCTTTGCGAGTGCCACCGATAGCCCATGACGATGGATTTTGAGTTTCATTCGTTTCACTTCATACTTGCAACGTCTTGGTGATATAATGTGGAGGAAACGGGAATCAACTCTTATGGGCTATACGTTGATCACCTCACTTCAAGGTAACATCATTGCAAAAGAGTCAAGGTAGGTACTTGGCAAAAAGAAGTAAGTAATTTTTAGTTTCTTTTCTTTAATCGTTTAGTTTAGAACACCACAATCCACCAAATCTTTTATCACTCTTTTTCAATCTCATTTGTACAAATCACTTCTTATTTCTCCACCTTCTTATTCTACCGTCTTCTTCCTAATTTAACTTTAACTCAATTTTTCTTTTTTCTTTTAAAGGACTAAAGAAGAATATTAACCATACTTTGTAGCCTAAAAGAGAACTTACTAAAAAGCTTCTATCGCTTGTCCCTCCTTGTGGATCATGACCCGCATAGCCACTTGCTATTGCGGTAGAATTGAGTAACTTGCACTCTTTAATCTTAAAATTCTGAAATACAATATTTTGTGTACAGGTTCAAGCTTAATCAAAATTTTGGCACCGTTGCCGGGGAGGGATGGTAAGTTACTCTCTTTAAAAGTTTACATTTTTGGTTAACTTTCTTCTTTGTTTTTTGTACAGATTTAACAAGGAATTCTTGCTACAGTTGACACATAAGTGGCCTTGGACTCTGCTCAAGAAAGCAGAGCCAAGAAGCCCTCAGATTTGCTACATTCCAGTGGCAAAACTTAGTGAACTACTAACCTGTATTTTTACAGGTTGGCTGAATTGAAAATCTAAATTTCTGTAGCATTTATCTCCTTATTTGACTCACTGTATATACATTTTTAATACAACAGTAAAAAGTTAATTGTAAATGCTAAAAATGATTTAGACTTTGCATTTAGGCACGTGTCTATTTCATTTCATTTTTTATTTACTGTTGAAGAGTGCTGGAGTCAAGGTATGTGTGCATAGCATTTAGTATAAGGTTCATTCTTTTATAAAATATTGCTTGAGTGTTACTTTTTTCTATATACTTGTACACTGCACTAAATTGACTTAAGGGCTTGTCCTATAAACAAGACAAGGTGGGGAAGCCATTACCCTCCCTTAGCCCACAAACAATCTCCTCACTCACTAACCCAAGCCTAACTAAAAATGAGTAGACGTTGGTCCTAGGGACATCTTGAACTCAATTAGGAGATTATCCTAAGGGGAAAGGTGTTGGAATTTAACTCCTGCCAAATCAGTGTCTAGGAAGGGGATTAAGGGCCGAAAGCCCGAAGGTTGGTGGTTACTTAATTAAGGAACGTCTTTGACGGATAACCTCCCACCAATCTTGCCTGACCTGGCTGATTAGCTTGTGGTCAAAGTTTGCATTATACCTCCTATGGACAGTCTAACTAGTTAGGAGTCGTCTAAGTCAAAGGTCTACCCTAACTTAGGTTAGAAATTTTTCTTTTTTGTTTGCTTATTTGTTTTTTTTCTTTGTTTGTGTTTTATTGTGTGGTATGGCTTATAACAACAATTTTTCTAATTTTAATGGTAATCCATATTACACACCAACCTCTTTTTCGGATATTACCAACCCGGCATATCATAACTTTAACCAACCTAGTATGCCGGATTGGTCTTATCCGAATCAATATAACCCATACCCCCAATCTTATAATCATAATTTCCAGAATAATTTCAACTCTTCACAGAGTCAGTGGGGATTCACCTCCCCCGAGTCTAATTTTCAACCAACTTGTCCTCCTTATCCACCTTGTCCACAATATTTTCAAGATTCATACTCAGTTCCACCAGTCCAAAATAGAAAACTATCAATTTTGGAAATGAGTATGCGTTAGTCAAAACAACAATCACAAAATCTGATAGACTCACAATATCACCACCAATTCCAAAATAACACTTCATCTTTTCAAGACCAATTGCAACAAAACGATGAACCAATCAACTATGAAAAGATGGTTGAATCCATGACTCAGGCTCAAAACACTCGTAATCATGACATAGATATGATGGTCCAAACTCTACGTTCTCACCGTTTGGCCAGTTCTGATGTCGGTAACCATTCTGTTAGAACTGAAGAGTCATGTTGTTTTGGAACACAAGGTTCCATTTCAGCACAATCATTTGAACTTGCCCAAACTCCAAATTTTGAAATTGATATTGACAGTTTGGCAAGTTATTCCTTTCTTGAAACAGAACTTGAGAATGAATATGATCCTGAACCTCAACTTAGTGATTCAATTCTACTTCCTGATTCAATAATGACTCCGGTGTCTTTACCCGATTTTAATCTTTTTCCCAAGTCAACATTGGATCCTGTACCAATTCATCATGAAATTGAATCACCCATCTCTGATGATCAACAAATTAAACTTGACCAATTTCACACTTTTGAAAGTCTTATTGACAAATTGGCAAATTCTCATTTTTATGAAATTGAACTCAATGAGAAATGTGACCTAGATTCTCAAATTTGTGATCCAGCTCAAATTCTCGAATCAATATTGACTCCTGTTTTGTTACCCGACTTGAGTAATATTTTAGAGTCAGTTTTGATTCCCACACCTGTCATTCTTGAACTTGAATCACCAATATTAAGTCACATTCTATTGTGGGAAACTGAATGTGGACTTGAGTCTCAATTTCTTGATTTAGACCAACTTCCCGAACCAATCTCGACTCCTGAACCTTTATTTGACTTAAGTCACTTTCCTGAGTCGGTATTAGTTTCCGTACTTCCAAAGTCCAAGTCAATCATTCTATCTTTTCACACTCCATTTTGGGACAAGGCGGTTGACAAATTTGACTCCAAAATTAATTATGGAATTTAAAAATTAGATGGGGTTAAATTTTTAATAAAAATCCTTTATGGATATATCATTTTAATGGGTTCTTTCGAACTCCACGAAAAGTCGATTGGGCCGCATTTCGTGGACCAATCAGATCACCACCGGAACCACCACCATAAGGTAACATTTTCCCTCCCTTTCTTCTTTTTCATGCATCTATGCAATAATTCATACATTGAGGACAATGCATGAGATAGGTGTGCGGGAGGGTTCTAACATAACTTAAAAAATAAAAAAAATTAACATTTTTTCTTTACTTTAAAAAAAAACTTTTTGAAAATAGAAACAATATTTTGAGGGTTCTAACATACTTAAAAAATAAAAAAAATTAACATTTTTTCTTTACTTTAAAAAAAAACTTTTTGAAAATAGAAACAATATTCTGACATATTTTTGTAAGAAATTGAGTCAATTTTAAGGAATAGGAAAATCAAAATTAGGATTTCTTAAACTTTGTCAAAATAAGATTATTTGTTTGATTTTTAGGGTTAGGAAGATAATTTGTTAAAGTAATTTAGTCATGATCTTTACCTTAATGAAATATGCACACTTCATATACTTACACACTTAGGGTTCAAAAACAAAGATTCTTATGCCTTATATAAAAAAAAAAAAATATAGATCTATGAAAGATGAACAAATCTAATTATTGATTAGCTAAGTGCTTTGGCCTAAGCAAGCCTTAGTATTTATGCGAAAGATGATTAGATAAGTTTGAAAAAAAAATATATATATATAAATCTTCTGATTAAGCTGGGTATTTGTGCCTAATAAAGCATAAGTATTCACGCCTAAAAGGGGTTCAAATAATAAAATCCTTAGTTTTGTGGCCTTATTTGCTCGAGTCCTTAAGTCCTTGGGGTGTTTTCTCACCCGGTGCCCTAAGACCGTTTGGTTTGAAAGTCATCGATTAAAGGCTCGTTAGATAGGCAGATTAGAAAGCCTAATAGAACTAAAGAATAATACTATATATATATATATATATATAATGCATAAGAGTTAGAGTTAATGAACTCTTAGTCAAAATTTTCACGATCACAAGGTGCATATAACTTAAGGTAAAGTAATAGACTAAATGAGAAATACAATTTGACTCCTTACTTTGATTGATAACAAACTTTTGAATAGAGACTAAGTTTAGGAATGAAAAATTCAGTTTTCCTATAATAACTTATAGATTACTTAAATCTTACAATTATATTTCAAATATTTTTCTCTTTCAAAATTCTTTTCGAAAATACTAACTCTTTTGTTTCTCTTTCTTTATGGATTTTGTGGGTGTAATCCACTGAAAACCCTCACGAGACAAAACTCGTCCTCTAGGAAAAAACTAGAGGTTAACGGCTTGTTGCACATGCTCAGTGCAATCGAGTGACCTGCGAAAGTGGTCTAATAATCCTTAGTATAGTTTAGTTGTTTTGCTCGAGGACGAGCAAAAGATAGGTATGAGGGTGTGATTGATCACTAATATTGCACATTTATTATCAAATTCTCTTACTTATTATAGAATAAACTCTGCATTTTTCTAATTAAATGTTTAATTTATTTGCAGGCCCATTCCTAAAGGAGAGTGAAGAGAAATGAGCCCAAAAGCCCATCAAATTCTGAATTAAATCAGAATTAATTTAAACTCAGTAAATCAGGACAGATCAGGTCGGTTCAGATCTGTTGAAAATCAGTTAGAACAAATCCCCACAAATCGATCGTTTGAAGCCAAGGATCAAAGGCCATTTAGTCAAAATTCCGGACATAAATTGCAAATCTAGATAAAGATAAATACAAATCAAGAAACCGGGGAGCACCACCAACACAGTGTGGCCACCTGGCCACACCCTGGCCACGGAAACGCGGCCAAAGCCGTGTTTTCGCTGCTTTGTTGGTGAGTTAGGGGGAGCGTTTGCTCCCCCTATCTTCATACGCTCCTATAGGTTGGGTTTTGCCTATAAATACTGGGATTTTCAGAGCCTCCAGGGGACGACCATGCAGAGATAGGAATTAGTCCAATTTTTCATTCTTTGTAGTGTAGGTTTTTGTTTTTCTTTTCATGTAATTTTTAGTTTTAATTTATATAAATCAGAGGAGATCAGAGTTTCATAGGAGAACGAGAACGAAGCTTGTGCTGAGAGTGACACCGGTGTAAGATTTCCTTCTTTTCTCTTATTGTTATGAAATCGAACATGTAGTTCCCTTTTGTATGTACTTTATTTTTGTGTTCTTCTTCTTCTTCTCTACTTTTCTTCTTTTAGTACAATTGCTATCCAAGTGAGTCTAAAAGTATCGAAAGAGCCTTGCCTTTGCGAGTGCCACGATAGCCCATGACGATGGATTTTGAGTTTCATTCGTATCACTTCATACTTGCAACGTCTTGATGATATAATGTAGAGGAAATAGGAATCAACTCTTATGGGCTATACGTTGATCGCCTCACTTCAATGTAACATTATTGTAAAAGATTTAAGGTAGGTACTTGGCCAAAAGAAGTAAGTAATTTTTAGTTTCTTTTCTTTTAATCATTTAGTTTGGAACACCACAATCCACCAAATCTTTCAATCTCATTTGTACAAATCACTTTTTATTTCTCCACCTTCTTATTCTACCGTCTTCTTTCTAATTTAACTTTAACTCAATTTTTCCTTTTTCTTTTAAAGAACTAAAGAAGAATTTTAACCATACTTTGTAGCCTAAAAGAGAACTTACTAAAAAGCTTCTATCGCTTGTCCCTCCTTGTGGATCACGACCCGCATAGCCACTTGCTATTGTGGTAGAATTGAGTAACTTGCACTCTTTAATCTTAAAATTCTGAAATACAGTATTTTGTGTGCAGGTTCAAGCTTAATCAAATACCAATTGAAAGATAAGCATAGATACAAATTTGCAAAATAATATTGATACCAAATGAAGGTTTAAACATTATACTAATCAAATAGATAGTAAAAGCCCATGATACCATTTTTGAAATTCTAAAACAATTTGGAAAGATAGATACCAATTGTAATAATTGATACCAGTTGATAGTAAACTCAAAAAATTTCTCCTCGTTTTGAAACACAAACAAAACTAATGCATAATCTTGTAAAAGACACCAATTAATATTTAAAACTAAATTAAGGTTAGTATAAATCAATTTGTGCTATTAAAAATATGTATGCACATTGTTAACAAGCACAAAGAATCACATATATGTATGTATGTCAATAGAAATACTATTTAAAATATGAATGAATATATTTATAAGTAAACAAGAATGAGTATACAAAAGTCAATTTTTATAATGAACATGTGTATAGCTCATTGATATACCTCCTTGACCATGCACATGTCAAAAGAATAGTCATTGAGAGCGAACAAGACATGGTCGTCCATCCAACCGCCCTCAAAGGTGAAAGTTTTCAAAAATAATATTTTGAAAATAGTTGAGTACGTATGAAACCATCACCTGTTGAAGAATAAAAGACTACTTTAAACTAATTTTTAAAACTAATTAAAAATTCTTCAAACATAAATCAAATCATATATATCTCATGAAAAATTGTAATTACATAAGAATTGTCCCTCAAAATCAATATAGCATATGCAAGCTCATGAACATAAAATCATGAGTAAACATAAAGATAAGTGTATAAAATCATGTAAATAATACTTTCATGAAGATAAATCAACAACGCTCATATCTTATTAAAACACATATTAAATTCTTTTTGAAACTTAAACACATTTCAAAGTAGATTTGTATAAACATGAAATCATTTGTCAAGAAAATTCTTTTCCATCAAATGATATCAAGAGTAGTGGAGATAATAAACTTTAATCATCAAACATATCCACTAACAAGATATTCGAGAAACACATGAGATAAACTTTAAGATATATGTAAACTTTATTAAAACTAAAACATAAATATATATCCAAAAATGAATTGAGTCCACAATAGAGTGTATGATATATAAAATAAGTGACTTAAAGATTCGACATGTATATCTCATGTTTTAATAAAATTCACCCATACATGAAGCAAAATCAATATAATAATCTACAAGAAAATCATGCATGTTGCACCAAAAATGCATTATAAATAAAATATATGTGCAAATGCAAGAATCATTAAAATTAGCTTGTACATATGTAGCAAAACCACAAATGAGTACACAAAAAGTATGAATCATGTTAAATTCAATGGTGTATCTCAAAAACTGTACAAGTGCATTTGCAAGTTTTAACAAAAATTGCATCTAAAAATATAATAAAATATGCAATACATGATATGCAAAAAAAAAATCATTACTAGGAGGCAAATAGAAATAATATAAATAAATGATAGAGATAGTTACCAACACCGGTAGGGTTAATTAGGTGGTCCTCCTACCTAAACACCTTGATAGTGATGCATCTATTGATATATTTCATTTAGCTCCGATTACATCCACCACCACGGCACCAAGCCTCTCACGTCTAGTGAGAGCCCCCACCTACATCAAATAGAAATGGTGTTGATTTTGGTAATCAAACTTTTTGGATCCACCAGTGTTAGTATTTCGAACCCAAATATTCTTACAAGTAAAATTTAAAGAATATATTCTATCATAGCAAAATTTTACAAAGTGACCTTTGCGGCCATAATGAGAACAATGATACACTCTATCATGGGTCTGAGCATATTGTGCATGAGGTGCATGAGTATAAACATGAGGTGCGTATGCATGCATGTGAGAAACATGCTTCATACGAAGCATGGATTCTAATCTACTATGATCAAAAGCATATTGGCTCAAAGTAGAGCATAAACAATCAGTATTCTTCTTTAAAGCACAAATATCATTTTCAGCAATAGATAAAGAAATAGGACTAACATGACAAAAAAAAAATTCTTTTTCACTTTGAAAAAGGGAATAGAAATGTTTTCTTTTTCAACCAAAGCATTTTTCAAAGAAACGTTTTCTTTTAAACATCTCTTTCATTAGAAATCAAAATAACTTGATTTTTTAAAGAATCATTTTCTTTCAAAATAAAATCTAGTTTTGAGGATAAAACATTATTTTTCTCTTAAACAATATCCTTCTCTTTTAAAGCAAGATAAAGTTTTGAAGATAAAGAATCATTTTTCTTTTTCAATTGTAAACCTTTATTTTTCAACAATTTATATTTTGCAAGTAAATTCTCACAAAACAAAGCAAGCTCATCATTTAACATATGTGCATCTTCACTAGACATATTATCATTAGATGTACTTACACAATCATCAATGTTGGATTCTGAATTTACCTCAAGGGAGTATTCCCTTGGACCATGAAGCAAGCTTGGTCGGAATCATCTTCACTACGCTGTCTCTCAACATAATTTGAAGCTTGTTCCTCGAGAGAGATCAACATGTTTCACATTACAAAGCGGAATCACAGTGAGAAACAATAAAAAGTTAAGTATTGCTCAGTGTTTGCTTTAGTGCATGGCTTGTGCATTAGCTTCTAAGTATTTGCCATTTTTAATATAAGATTTCTTAGTGGTGGTAAGATAAACATGTAATCCTAAGGCTTTGAGATATGAACTCCCTTTAAATTTTCACATGTCAATATTAGAAACATCAAATATACGTGGAGTAAGATAATCCATGAGTGTGAAGCAAATATGAATTTGTAAAGAAAATATGTGAGTAGCAAATATAAGATCACTCCTAGGTAGTTAAACTGAATATCAGGAGCATTAGCTCGGATACCAATTGAAAGTATGCCTAGAGCGGGGTGAATAGGTGTAGTACTCATCTAATATTCAATAATACAAAATTAAAAACTTTTACACTACCACAATAGATATCCAAAGAGTGAAGCCGAATTCCCGGTGAAGGGCTCTAAAACTTCTTCTTAAGATTTCTCTTTTATAAGAGTTGAGGTGCTTCAATAGCTCTCTCAGATTATAACAAGTATGAGCACACAAACAATATCAAGTATGTGTAATTGAATAATAGTAGCAATGCAAAATATAAAGAGAGTACAGTTTAGAGAGAGATAGCTAAACACAAATAAAGGGATATGTTTCAAGGTTCGAGCACCAAACTCTACGTTCCTGCCTTAAACTAGAAGGATTTCAACTCTTTTCACTAAGAACTCCACAAAGAATACAAACCCAATCCTCTATACAGGAGGAGGCATAAATCCAAAGCACAAATCCTATGCACGAAGCAATCACATCTACACAAGAGGGAAGGCACAAATCCAAAGCACAAAGCAAAAGATTGGTTACAACACTTAGTGATCACAAATATCACAAACAACATCTCTCACAATACAAGATCTTAGAGGAAAGATTTTACAATGAATAGCTCAAACTTGTGAGAAAACAAAAATTTTGAAAAAGAAGCACAAAAGAAAATAAAACCTTTCTTAAATGATACAGAAATCGAAAAAATGAAACTTGAATTACCAAAGCCTATTTCTTTGATTTTTCAAAAACTTTGAGACAAATGAGAAAATGTATATTTTGAGGCCCAAAATCTTGTTTGAAAACTTAGTTGAATGTAAAAAAAATAGCTCTTAAAAGTATAATCTTAAATCTGGCCAAAAACCCCTATATATATAGGGCTAGCCAAAAACTAGCTGTTGGCTCAAAACCTAGGCCAAATTGACCTTGCGATCGACTGGCCGGTCGTTCGCCCAATGGATAAATTTTTAGCCGTTGGGGATTGTTGGTCGACCGCCCTGTTGACCGAGCAAAATACAAGAGCTCTGCAGGTTTAGCCGGTTGACCGGTCAATCGGCCTAACTTTATTATGGTCGACTATCCGGTCGACTAATCTCTAGTTCCTTAGGCTTTGCACGTCTGTGCAGTCGATCGACCCTACGGTCGACTGGCTCTAGTCATCGATCGATCGTGCGGTCGACCGGCAACAACGCAAAACAAATATAAAAGAGAGGTTTAAATGACATTTTAAAACCCATTTAAATTCTAATAAATCCCAATAAATTCTACAAAAATAAGTTCTTACAAATACAATGTAGCACAAATATGTGTGATGAAAAATCAATACACATTTTCATAAATATGTGGACTATTTTTGAGAAATGAAAATTTAAGCTTAAAAACTGTATTTTTCCAAAAACCAAACTTCTAAATGAAAATCTGATTTTTCAAAACTTATACAAATACAAAAACAAGTTTATGGAACACATTTGAAGCACAATGTTTATGAATAGAATTCAATACACATAATAAATGATATAAACTTATTTTGACAATAAGCATCAAAATAAGTTTTAATAAATACAAAACATGAATACATGAACTAAATTCACCAAAATAAGATACTTAACATTTATGAAGCAACAATGTTTATGGATGAAATTCAATATATATATATAAACCATTGTAAACTTGTTTTGATAAAATCTATTCATGAAACCGAAAAAACGTATACTTGATAAACCGAACTTAAAACACATAGAAATAAGTTTCTATAAATATTTGAAGCTCTAATATATGTGGATGAGATATAACACATATTCTAAATTATAAAACTTATTTTATTGAGATGAAAACAATATAAACATAAACTTGTGAAACTAAAACGGTTAAACAACAAATCAAAACTATTGATCTTGAAAGACAATATTTAAACTTTGTGTGTTCAAGTTTAAGCAATCCAGAACTATTTTATTCTTTACAAGAGATTTAAACTCACAAACTTTATACTCAAGCCTTCTTATAGATCTTCTTCTCCAAATAGACTTGATCCAAACGTAATTCTCCGAGCTTGCCTCCTCTTTGAGTGCTTGATATGTTTTATAAGCTTGACCTCTTGAATCACCATATGTTACCTTCAAAGATGCTAAATACCAACTAGAAAATAAGCTTTACCTCTCGAATTCATGGTAAAGTGACGTGTGGCCTCGTCTCGCCTTCCAGATGGTTCTTTTGACTATAAATAATGCATTTCAGACTAGAGACGGGGTTTGAGAGCTGTAGGTTAGGAATTTCTCTCATTTATGTAAATTAGTGTAGTGTTCTTCCTCTTATACTTTTGTATTTTCTTTTTATTTTAGATCATGTATTAGGGCAGAGCTTGATTCGGGAGAGAAAGAGAGAGAGAGATTGATGTAATAGATAGCAACAATTTATGAAAGCTTCCTTCTTTTCTTCATGGTTTCTTCTCTAACCTCTAACATGATTAGCTAACTTTTTTTTCATGCCAATCTAACTACTAACCACTAATCATCTAACCCTTACTTGATAATTCACATAAATCTAATAGCCCCTATAAGGTCTTGCTCTTACAAGAGCCATTGATGGCTCATGATGATGGATTCAACATTCTAATGCTAACTTGCTAGCAAGCTAACTCTCTTATTTTATGCATTCCTCTAATATTTTTGATGATCTAATGTTTTTATTATCTTAATCTTGATGCAAATTTGAATATAAAGAACCATCTTATGTGTCATGCTTTAATACATTTCTTGAAGAAGCCAAGGACTAGTAATGGCCAAGGGTCCTTGTGAGGAAATTATTACTGAGAGGTTAGCATGATTAGTAGAGCATTTAGCAGTTAGTAGCTATGAATTTCTTCTCTTTTTACTTTATTTTAAAAACTAATTTCAAAACTCTTTTATCATTTTGCTATCGTTGTTTTCACCATCTTCTTTGTTCACCATTGTTTTCATCTTCTTCACAACAAGTTTCATCTTCTTTTCTATTTTAATTTAAACCCATTTTTTAAATCACTTCCCTTTTCACTTCATTTTTATTTTCTTATTTTTATTTTACCGATTCCAAAGCCACTCCTCTATTGTTTTCACTTTATCGATTTCATCGCTTTCTCCTCCTCACTTCTAATTTTTTCTTTTTCTCTTATCTTTCTTTAGCAAAGAAGAACATGTTAACAAACAATATGAAATCGAACTGTTAATACTTCTATCGCTTTCTGTCCCTGTAGATTAGACCCGTATAGCCTATATACTGTTACGAAAGTATCGAGGAAGCTAAAGCACCAAATTTAAAATACTGATTTAAATATACATGTTTTCATGCACGGTAAATCCCCGATCATGGGTGATCAAGTACACCAAAATCTCTCTCTATAAGCGAAAGCCTTTGGCTAAAAAGAAGCAAGACCTCATATCTCTCGTATGAGAGTATATAAATGTCTTTGCTTGGAGCTATGAAGACATGCCAAACCTCAATCCTCAGTGGCCATGCATCGTCTCAATATCAGACCGGATGCCAAGCAAGTTAAGCAACAACAACGACAATTTTGACCTGACATCATTAAAGCAATCGAAGCCAAAGTTCATAAACTCATTGAATATTGTTTTATTCGAGAGGAACATCACCCATACAGGGTTGCCAATATCGAACGGGAAGATTAGGGTCTGAATTACTTTCGTAACCTTAACATAGCCTATCTTAAGGACAAACTTTCATTGCCCATAATGATGTAATGATTGACAACACGTGTGGCTTCAAAAGGGTGTCCTTTATGGATGACTTTTCAGGGTATAATCAAATCAAGATGCACTCGAATGCGAAAATCATATATCATTCAGAATGCCATTGGGAGTATACTGTTATACAATAATGCCATTTAGATTGAAGAATGCAGGTGCAACTTACCAACGTACCATGATCATAATTTTTTTGTGATCATCTATGAAAAATGATGGAGCGCTATGTTGACGATATTGCAGTCAAAAGTCACAACAAAAGCAACCACTTCGGTGACCTGAGAACTGTGTTTGACATCATGCATGCTCACCAGTTAAAGATGAACTCGACCAAGTCATTCTTGGGAGTATCAAGTGGTAAGTTTCTTAGATTTATCGCCACATCTAAAGAAATTCATCTTGACCCACGCAAAGTCAAGGCCACTCAGAGCATGCAACCTCCGAGGACCCTCAAAGAGCTCAGAGGTCTATAAGGCAGACTTGCCAACATCCAAAGATTCATTGCAAATCTTTCGGGTCATTACCAATCATTCACACAGTTAATGAAGAAATGTGTCTCCTTCGTATGGGATAAAGCTTGCCAAAAGGCTTTTAAGGATATCAAAGAGTACCTCACCAAGCCTCCGGTCCTGGCGGCTCCCGTTTCAGAAAAACTATTCTTGCTCTATGTGCAAGCTACGGACTATTCTTTAGGCGCTCTTATTGCACAGAAGAATGATGAAGGCTTCGAGTAGGCCATCTACTACCTGAGCAGAACTCTAATCGGAGCTGAATCGAGATACAACCCTGACGAGAAGGAGTGTCCAGCTCTAGTCTTTGTTGTCCAGAAGACACGATATTACTTGGTTGGCCAAACCATACATGTCATTTCTAGAGTCAATCTCCTACGTATTCTCATGATGAAGTCAGGGTCCTTGAACTTCAGACTAGCTAATTTGCCTATTTTACTGTTTCAATACGACATGACTTTTGTCCCCTAAAAGGCGGCTAAAGGTGAAAAATCTCGCAGATTTTCTGGCAGCTGATCTGATCCCTGAAACTTTAAAGCTACACGTAGACATTTTAGACGAGCTTATTGAGGCCAATATGACCTCAAGGGATGATGTATGGCATATATTCTGTGACGATGCATTAAGAACAGACCCTATAGGAAAGATCATTGCCAGAGTCGGAGTGGTATTTGTCTCGTCAAAGAATCATGTTCTTCCTCGTGCATTCTTATTGACGGAATCCTGCTCCAACAACATAGCTGAGTACAATACTTTACTCATTGGCCTCCAACTCGCTCAACAAATAGGGGTACGATATTTTGAAGCTTATGGTGATTCCAATTTGATTGTCAACCAATTCAAAGGAGAGCATGAGGTTCGTCATGAAGAACTGATACCTTATCACCATGCAGCCACTATATTGGCCAACTCATTTGATGGCTTCTACATTAGCATGTATCACTCCTCTAAAATATAAAAGCAGACGCTTTAGCTGCGCTCACAGTTACATTGGCTCTGCCAAGTGATACCATTTATTGTCTTACGGTGGCTATTCGTCATCTCTTATGTCCAAAGTACAGTTTAGAGATTAGCGAAGTTCATACAACCTCGAGAAACTTCGAACTAAGGGACTGGTAATTCCTAGTTATCGACTATGCCTTACATGTTGGCCCAAAGGCCCATCACTCTAGTTTTGATGATGATCAACTCATGAAGTTATGATTACTAATGATCTTGTGTTTAATTAGTGACAGATTCATTATCAAGATCTTAGTAGGTGTGGAGCTTCAACAAAGGATTTAAAGTCAAGTTGGAAGCTAGCACCGGTTGATTCACGAGCCTATGCATCAAGACCACATCTAGAGATGAGCTCGGTGGATTGCACTTGGACCAAGTCAAGAAGATGAGAAGCCTTCAAGGGAAGACTTCAAGAAGTTGAAGACTTGTGTCTAGGTATAAGATTTGTATTTTTATTTTAGATAAAATGTAAAGGATAGAATAGTTGGTGGATTGCTCAAGTTATATCACACACACACTCTTGATAGAACTCTTGATAGGATTGCTTTCATAAAAGATTTCTATGTCTTAGAAAAGAATTTTTATTTTGGAGAAAGATTTTTTCTTTGTGACAAAATATCTACTTTGGTTTTTGGTATTTCTATTATACACATCTTTAACCAAAACCAAGTTATATGCTTTATGACAAAAACATAGATATATCATTATGATTGTGTAGTGGATCATATCCATACACACTATACTTTAAATGAACTCAAATATCTTGTTTTTGTATTTTGTGAAGTTATGGAAAAACAAGTTTTAGAAAAACATATTTTTAGAAAAACAGTTTTTATGGTGATTAAAACTATTTTTAGATTTACTGTGAATTTATGGGATTTTTATTGAGTGAAAAGACCTATTTTCAAATCCCGTAACTGTACAGACCTGGAACTGGCTGACAGGCCTTTCCGGTCGACCGAGTCGGTCGACCGCTCCATGGCCGGTCGATCTCGCGGTCGACCGACGTGCACAGCCTTGTGCACGTTGTCAGCACAGTGGCCGGTCGACCGGGACGGTCGACCGCTGGAGAGAGCTGTGCTCTCGGGTTTTATCGGTCGACCGGGACGGTCGACCGGTGGCTCCAACGGTCGGATTTTGACCGTTGGCGGTCGACCGGCCCGGTCGACCGGCAGCACTGACAGATCCCAACGGCTAGTTTTTTCTGGCCTCTATAAAAGGGGGTTTTGTCATTGTTTGAAGCTAAGATTTTAGGAGAGCTTTTGTCCAGTTATTTCCATACTTTTAGCAGAGTTTTCTCCACAAAATAGAGTGCCAATATTTCCTATCAAAAGGGATTTTATCAAGAGAGTGTTTATTGTGATTTCTTGAGTTTTCCATCAAAGTTCTTTCCTTGATTTCTCACACTACACTTGAGCATCCATAGTTATATCTATCCTATAGGAGAGTGTTGTAGTGAGAGTTTTGTTAGGTGATTTTACAATTGGTATCAGAGCCAAGTGCTCTGATATTGGGTCTAACAACCTAGAGTTAAAGATCCTCCTTTAGGCTAATCACAATATTTTGTACACACACCATGGACTTCATGTCACCACCCACCTTTGACACTCTTAACATCCAAATTTGGAAGGTTAAGATGTCTTTGTTCCTCAAAGGACTTGGCCTTAGTGTATATCTTGCCACAACTAATAAAGAATATTGCTTAAATGGTAAGAACATTGAGGCTAATGCAAAAGCCCTTCATGCTATTAAGTCAACCCTAAATGATGATTATTTATCTAGGGTTTCTAATGTTGAATCGGCTTTTGTAGCTTGGAACATCATCACCTCCCTTGGCGAAAAGGACCTATACTATGCGGGGAGCGATTCGGACGTTGGAAGCGACATCTCCAACGTATGCTATATGGTCCAAGGGGATAACCCCCTTGAGGTAAACTCCGAATCCGAGGATGAGGATGTTAATATGTCATATGATGAGCTTAATACATTTTGCCAATTATTGCTTGAGAAATATGACATGATTAAAAAGAATAATAAAAATTTGAAAAAGGAAATTGCTTGCATGCATAAAGAACATGACTCATATAGAAATAACATTGCATGCTTAGAAAAAGATAATGAAAGTTGGAAAAAGAAATTTGATTGCATGCATGTAGAAAATGATTCTTTTAGAAATAAACTTGCATGTTTAGAAAAAGAAAATGAGGATTTGAAAAATGAGAATATTTCCTTAATGTCTAAATTGAATGTTTTATGTGAAGGAAATATGATTTTGAAAAATAAGATTGATTTGGTGAAAAAACAAAAGGAAGATGTTTTTCAAGAAAATAAATCTTTGAAAAGAAAAATTTGTGAAAAAGAAAAAGATTTTGTTTCACAAAAGAAAAAGAAAAGTGATTCTATATCTCATCATGCTTCTCATGCTCACATTGATCAAAATGAGATTAAAAATTTGAAAATAAAATTGATAATTTGAGCTCTAATTTGAGCTCATGTGCATTCAATCATACTAGATTGGAATCCTTGTTTCAAAAGAAACAAGTTCCTCATACTCATGCACATTCACATCATGCATATGCTTATGATGCACATCATGCTCACACTCCCACTCATAAGTATGCTAAGGTGTACACATGTACACATTGTGGCCGCAAAGGCCATTTAGCAAAATTTTGTTATGAAAGGTTAAATGTTCTTATTTTTGATAAAAATAAAATGTTTGGGTTCCTTACAAGACTAACCCCATAGGACCCAAGAAAATATGGGTACCAAAATCCCCACCTTGTGTATTTGATGTAGGTGAGGAATCTCTCAAAACGTGAGAGATTTGGTGCCTTGATGGTGGGTGCATTTGAACTAAAATGACACATACTCGGAGCACCGCTATCAAGAAATTTTGGTGGGTCAACCACCATGCTAGGAGCTTTGGAGTTGGTAACGATTTCTAAACTCCTATTTCATTTATGCACATGCTTTTAATTTCATGTAGCATGTTCATATTTTTTGGTACTTCATGTGGCATTTACATGCTTAAATGTAGAATGTGTCAAAACTTGCATTTATACATATATGTATAGTGAACTACAATTGACTCATATATATTTGAACTTCATGCTCATTTGTATCCACTATATGCATGTGTATAGGCTAGTTTTGATGATTCGGTCATTTATACTTGTTATGCCTATCTTTGATCTTACTTCATGTATATGTGTGTTTAATTCAAATCTAATAAATGTACATGTATACCCCTTGAGTCATTTGCCTTCATGCAATATATATTGGACTCTTTCATATTTGGGATATGTATGCATATTGTTAGAATTGGATAAATCATACATATACCATGAAGATTAGTATTTTAAATAAATAATAATAAAAAAATGATTTTTCATGTTTTTGATTTGTACAACAAATGTGATTTATGATCTTTTTGAGCTTGAATGACTATTTTCATAAAGCATTGCTAAATACAAAATACTTTATGAAAAATATATGATTTGTTTTAAGATGAAAAATAAGATTTTCATGAGATTCATGCTTCACTTTCTATTTTCATGAAAATGCCATTTACATAACCTTTGAACACTCATCTTTTATGATAAAAGATAATTTTTGAGCTTTATGGACTATGAGTGCTTGAACTTTTGTGTATTTAGTATTATTCATGGAAAACATTTGACTTTGTATTTTTGAAGGATCTTTAACTAGTTTGTCAAAAATCCATTTAAACTAGTTATCTATTCTTCAAATTGATTCACATGATCCTATTTTTAATCATATGGATAAATTCTTTTGTATTTTCAAAATTTATTTGATGCTTCATGATTTGAATATTAGTTTAAATATTAGCATTTGTCAACACTTGGATTTATACTTATACACATTATGGATCACAAATAAATCTATATATGATTGGGTTTGAATGCTTATTTGTGCCCATTAGGTGTGTTAGTATAGCCTAAGTTTTGATGATTATTACATTTTAAACTTGTATTCCCTTTTTGGATTTATGCTATGATCATGTGCTTTCATTTCATGTATATGTTTGTCTTGCCAAAATATTAAGATATACATGGATACTTCTTGAGTCATTTGCCTTTCATGCAAATCTATATATAGACTCAAATGTGTTTTAAGGATATGTATGTATACTTAATGTCTTGTCAAAACATACATATAAATTGTGTAATTTTTCAATAAAATTTTTTGTGATGGATTTCATGATTTCAAAATTTTAAGGAAATTGAGTTTTATTGCTACTTTTCATGATACCATGTTCCACATAACACTATCACACTCACTTCTTTTTGATATGGACTTTATGGATAGAGTGCCTTTTAGTGCCTTGTGTTTCATTGATATTTCATGAAAAACCTTTGACTTATTCCTTGTTTGAAGGATTCCGTACTAGTTGTTAAACACCTTCATTTAACTAGTTCGAATTCTTCATGTGGTAGATTTTATGATATATACACTTAAGCTTAATTTTCAATTGGTATCATTAGATATTTTCAATTGGTATCAATTTGATTCATGTTGTATATACTCATATTTTGTTCTTTCATGTATGTATGCATCTACTTCAATTGATATTATCTTTTCATACATATATGTGATCTTTTGTGCTTGATTTACACACGTATATTATATACTATATGTTTGCTTATCAAGATTTTGGTTTTAAAAAAATAAAAAAAAAAATATTTGATATGAACTTGTGCTTCGTATTGCCTATATGCAAGGAGAGCTTAACATCTCTCTTACATATAGATTCATGTTGAGTGTATTGTGTATTGAGGAGCTTAACATCTCTTCTTTATATGGTACACGTGTGTAGGGGGAGCTTCACATCTCCTCTTATGCATTACATAATATGTGTTATGTGAATTGGGGCTTGTCATCCCTTCTTCATGTAATGCATATGTGTAGGGAAGCTAACTTAGCGTCTTCCTCTTCATGAATGTATATAGCATATAACATATATTGATTCTTGTTTATTGGTATCAAGATGCTTCATTGACATATTTTTAATTGATATCATGTTTGTAGTCACCCCTTATTGATTTTGTTTTTTGTTTTAGACAAAATGGGGGAGAAAATTTGTTTGATGATTTGAACTTTGAACCCTTTGTTAATGATTGACAAAAAGGGGGAGAAGTATTTGAGTTATATGCATGATTTCCTTAAGGGGGAGAAGTATTTGTTCCTTACTTAAGGGAGAGAAAAGATTTTGAGATGATTTTGAGTTTTTATACTTGTGCTTTTACTCATGCATCACAAGAAATAAAAGATTTGTTTTGTTTTACATGCATTCATTTGCATACATTTTTATGTGCTTCATTGAATATCTATTGCTTATTTATTATGCATGAGTTAAGGGGGAGCTTCTTTGAAGCTTTACTTTAATCCATGCATATATAACTCCATGAGTTTTGTCATCATCAAAAAGGGGGAGATTGTTGGCCCAAAGGCCCATCACTCTAGTTTTGATGATGATCAACTCATGAAGTTATGATTACTAATGATCTTGTGTTTAATTAGTGACAGATTCATTATCAAGATCTTAGTAGGTGTGGAGCTTCAACAAAGGATTTAAAGTCAAGTTGGAAGCTAGCACCGGTTGATTCACGAGCCTATGCATCAAGACCACATCTAGAGATGAGCTCGGTGGATTGCACTTGGACCAAGTCAAGAAGATGAGAAGCCTTCAAGGGAAGACTTCAAGAAGTTGAAGACTTGTGTCTAGGTATAAGATTTGTATTTTTATTTTAGATAAAATGTAAAGGATAGAATAGTTGGTGGATTGCTCAAGTTATATCACACACACACTCTTGATAGAACTCTTGATAGGATTGCTTTCATAAAAGATTTCTATGTCTTAGAAAAGAATTTTTATTTTGGAGAAAGATTTTTTCTTTGTGACAAAATATCTACTTTGGTTTTTGGTATTTCTATTATACACATCTTTAACCAAAACCAATTTATATGCTTTATGACAAAAACATAGATATATCATTATGATTGTGTAGTGGATCATATCCATACACACTATACTTTAAATAAACTCAAATATCTTGTTTTTGTATTTTGTGAAGTTATGGAAAAACAAGTTTTAGAAAAACATATTTTAGAAAAACAGTTTTTATGGTGATTAAAACTATTTTTTAGATTTACTGTGAATTTATGGGATTTTTATTGAGTGAAAAGACCTATTTTCAAATCCCGTAACTGTGCAGACCTGGAACTGGCTGACAGGCCTTTCCGGTCCACCGAGTCGGTCGACCGCTCCATGGCCGGTCGATCTCGCGGTCGACCGACGTGCACAGCCTTGTGCACGTTGTCAGCACAGTGGCCGGTCGACCGGGACGGTCGACCGCTGGAGAGAGCTGTGCTCTCGGGTTTTATCGGTCGACCGGGATGGTCGACCGGTGGCTCCAACGGTCGGATTTTGACCGTTGGCGGTCGACCGGCCCGGTCGACCGGCAGCACTGACAGATCCCAACGGCTAGTTTTTTCTGGCCTCTATAAAAGGGGGTTTTGTCATTGTTTGAAGCTAAGATTTTAGGAGAGCTTTTGTCCAGTTATTTCCATACTTTTAGCAGAGTTTTCTCCACAAAATAGAGTGCCAATATTTCCTATCAAAAGGGATTTTATCAAGAGAGTGTTTATTGTGATTTCTTGAGTTTTCCATCAAAGTTCTTTCCTTGATTTCTCACACTACACTTGAGCATCCATAGTTATATCTATCCTATAGGAGAGTGTTGTAGTGAGAGTTTTGTTAGGTGATTTTACATTACATGGTATATAGCCCGATGGTCCTAAGGAAACGACTTCTATTCGACGAAGATCTTCTCGTTTCTAATATGATGCAGTGGTAAAGACACTGTACTGTCGTTCATATGACAATATACTTCTTCACTGCTTATCCAGTTCAGAGGTACGAGAAGTACTTAAAGAGGCCCACGATGACATATGTAGCGCTCATCAATCGGGTCCGAAGTTCTAAAATTGATTGCACAGACTTGGTTATCATTGACTAACCATGATCGCCGATGCAGTTGAATATGTGAGAAGGTGTAAGGGCTACCAAATTCATGTGGATTTCATACACCAATCCCCAGAGCTAGTGCACCCTACAGTTGCTTCATGGACATTCGAAGCATGGGAAATCGATGTTATAGGACCTATAAGTCCTCCATCAGCGAAAGAACGTTGATTCATCCTTGCGATAATTGATTACTTCTCAACGTGAGCTTAAGATGTACCACTCGTTGAAGTTAAAACCATTAATGTGGTCAACTTCATCAAACACCATGTTGTCCACCAATTTGGTGTCCCTAGGCAAATTATCCACGACAGTGGTCCCTAATTTGCAGGCCAATCGTTCTATTGGTTCTGTGACAAGTACCAAATTCAGAATGTGGTTTCAACTACTTAGAACCCTGCTGCCAACGAGTTAGCAGAGATGTTCAACATGACAATCATTAAGCTCCTCAAAAGTTCATTTCCCAAGCAAATGTGACTGGAATGAAAAGCTCAGAAACTGTCTTTGGGCCTACCGAACGACGGTCTGAACTCCTACAGGAAATATACCTTTTTCTCTAGTTTACGGGTGTGAAGCAGTCATATCTTTAGAGATAAAATACCGTCACTTCAAGTTGTTCTGACAACCAAGATGACAAAAGGAGATAATAATCAACTATGTTTCCAAGAGCAAAAAGCGCTAGATGAGAAGTGATTATAAGCTCAATAATGCATTGAGTGTATCAATACTGAATCTCAAAATCCTTCAATAAAAAGGTCAAAGAGAGGATATTTTAGAAAGGAGATTTTGTCTTAGCTGTTAGGCGACCTATGGTAATGACACATAAGATCAAAGGCAAATTTCAACCCAAGTGGGAAAGACCCTTCATGGTAGAGATAATCTACTCAAATGGAGCCTACCGCCTAGTGAATCCAAATGGGACACATTTCTGATACTGATTAATGGCAAGTTCTTGAAGAAGTACTATCCTTGATCACATTAACACTATACCTCTAATCAAAGAAGTATTGTACATGATCATGTTAACATTAAACCTCTGGTCACTAAGACAGACTTGTCTGACTGCTTCTTTTCCCCCAAGAAATCCCTTTACCAAAGCAGAATTGACTTCATCTCTGCTTCTTTTGGGACTCTGTTTGCATCAAGCTGATCGAATATCTAAAGATAGTGTAATGCACAATATTAACATTAAAGACAAAGGCAAAATTTTTGATTTTAGCTTTGTCACTCTTCTCATCTGGGAGGATAAATTTTTGAAGTCTAGCATGCTTAAATAATAATTTTAAGCACTCTTCTTCCTGATTATTCCTTTTAATCCAAAAAGATAATGTCTTTTTCATGGCATATCTCCAATCATCCCTTTACCTCTGTCATTTGGTGAGTCAAGGTTCGGCCTCACGACAACCTCAATCGAGCCGAATTCATCGAAGAAGTTCATGACACATCTTTCCTTGACCTTTCCAGTGTTCATATATTCATGTCTGGATTTGGTGATCAGCTGCAAACCTGAGTCTTGGTTATATCAAACTAAAGTGAAGTTGATTGGTCACGTATATTACATATATAATGTCACATTCCCATAATTATTATCTAATAAATCATGTATTTAGTTCTATATTCTTCTTTATTAAATGCAGGCTCAATACTAAAGGAGAGGGAAGAAAAAAGCCCATCAAAATTCAGATTTAATTCAGAATTAATTCAAATCAAAGACTAGGGCAGATTAGGGCAAATCAGGACAAATCAGAGAAGATAAAACTAGTTGAATAAGCGATTAAAATAACATCTTCACAAATCAATTGGTTAAAGCCGAAGAACAAAGGAGGTTTCATCAAATTCAGGACCCAAAGCTAAAAATCCAGCAAAAGATAAAATCATATCGCGAAACTATGGAGCAGCACCCCCGGGTGTGGCCACTTTTCCACACCCAGGCCACAGAAACATGACCAAATCCACATTTTTATAGCTTTGTTGAGTTGGTTGGGGGAGCATATGCTCCCCCTATCTTCGTACACTCTCTCTCGTTTAAGTTTTTTCTACAAATACTACATTTTATAGAGAAGGAAGGACCGAAGACTAGTTCAATTTTTTCTCTTTATTTTTAGGTTTTAGGTTTTTTGTTAGATAGTTAATGAGAAGTTGTATCATTGTTTTTAAGTTGTAGTTCAGTCAAGATACAAGTGAGAGAGAGAGAGGAAAAGAGTAATTGTAATCTGAAGTTGAAGTGACATCAATAAAAGATCAAGACTTCTCTTCTTCTTCAATTCACGGGGATGTTCCATTTCATTTACATGTCCTGTTTTACCTTAACTATGAGTATCTAAACTTGTTTTTCTTGGCTCGCTATCATCTCTCTTTGATCCCTCTTATTTTGAATAATTTTGATGTAAAGAACCCAACGTAATCATACGAATGCCTTAAACTAAGCCTTGCTTCTGAAATCACCTAGAGGGGGGTGAATAGGTGATAATGTTAATCAATGCACAAATTTAAAATGAGATGATGCAACGATCACTCAAAGTAAGATTAGAAGCCGAATACCCCGTGAAGGGCTCTGAACTCCTTCCTCGTGATTCCTCTAAATAAGAGTTTGAGGTGCGCAATAAAATCTTGTTGTGAGAGTATTGATCGACAATATAAGAATGAATGGAAAGCAAGCAAATAAAACAAGTAAACCAATCGCAAACACAGAGATTTGTTTCGAGATTCGAGCACCCAGCTCTACGTCCCCGCCTTCACCCAGAAAGATTTCCGATTCACTAGAACTTCCACAAAGGATTACAACCACTAGGGAGTACCCAACTCCTCAATCACACTCCTCTAGTCCAGAGGTAGTGGAGCCATAAATACAATAATCACTGGATGATCAAAAGACCAAAAACTCTCTTTTGAAAAACTTTCTTACAGAAACCCTAGAGAATAATATATAAGATTGAAGCTCAAAGTTTTGTAAGTGATATAAAAATAGAAGAGAGATTTTAAGAACCAAAAACTTTTAGAAAACTTTTGAAAATAATAGCCCAAATTTAAACAAAAGCTCTTTCTCAAGAAAACTCAAAACTTTTGATCTTTGAATTTGTTGTTGTGAAATGTAAAAGGGTGTTAAGCAGATCAGCAGAATTAAAACTAGTTCAAATTCAAAATCTGATATTTGTACTTGAAATTCAAAACCGGTTAAACCAAAAACCAAATGTATTGAATTTGTGTGTGTGTATTTGAGCTTCAAACGTATATACTATTCTTTAACAAAACAAACTATATGAGTCTACAAGTAGGAGTCTCTAATTGTTGATGTTGAACAACATTTGAGCTAGACCCTAATATCCCATGCTTGAGAACTCTTGAGCCATCAATACTTATATCAACCTGAAATTCATTCTTTAACTTCTATTAGTACCAAATAGCTTTTATATGATTTGTTATCATCAAAACACATAACCCGAGGATTGTAACCTTTGGGCCAACAATCTCCCCCTTTTTGATAATGACAAAACATATAAGCTGTAAAACAAAATATAGGAGGGAGGTAAAAACTCCCCCTCAAATGATGCTCTATTTTATCAAGTATAAAACATGAAAACATATACATATATGAACATGTACAAAACATGAAACCTACACATATGAGATAAACATGTACAAAACATGAAACCACCAATACTTCTCCCCTTTTTGTCATACATCAAAAAGGGTTAGGAAACAACCAATAAACAATATATGCATAAACAAGATATAAACATGCATATATGCATACATAAACTCAAATATCTCTTCCCCTTTTTGTCAATTCATCAACAAAGGGGCTAAGGAAAAAAATAATCAATTGTCATATCATCAAATTTTAAAGATCAAAACTTAAGTTTTTTTTTTATACCAACTTAAAATTTTTAATAAACATATTGATACCAATTGAAAAATATTGATACCAATTAAAGGTAAAAACTAAATTTTTAGATAAACACTAAAATCATTTTGTAATAAGGATACCAAATAGAGAATAATACCAATTTAAGATCATTGATACTAATATTGAAAATGTTAGCATATACAAACCAAAGTATTTTATTTCTTTAATGGTGGGAGTAAGATACCAATTTAAAAATAAAACTGATACAAATTGAAAATACAACCAATACCAATTTTACATAAAACTGAATTAAAAACATGAATTTTCTTCCCCTTTATGATATACTAAAAGAAACAATGCATACGCTTGTAATAGATACTAATTAAAAATAATTGACATGATGAACTAAATCAAGCTTAGCAAACATAATTTGTGCTTTTTCAAAAAAAATGTATAGACATGTGAAACAAGCACAATCAAATAATATATATGTATGTAAGGATATACCAATTGAAATATAAGGCATACATATATAGAAAACACATATGAGTATACAAACATATGAAATATCAATTTTGATACCAATAAAAATATAATGAGGATCAAGTGTATTACTCAAACCTACCACGCTTATCATGCACAAGTTTAAAAGATATTCAAGAAAGGTATACAAGACATGGTCACCCATCCAACCGCCCTTAAAAGGTAGGGGTTTTCAAAAATCATGATTTGAAAGTAAATAGACATATTTTGAAAACTCTACCATTTGAAAAATAGAAACTAGTTTTAAAGATATTTTTTAAAACTAGTAAGAAATCCTTTAAAATATGAAACCAAATCATATATACCATGAAGACATGAAAATCACATAATAATTTACACTCAAAATCTATAAAGCACATATATGCTCAAGAAATAAAAATCATGAGTAAATAAGAATAATGTGAGTGTAAGAATCATGTAATCACAAAATCATGGGAATAGGCAATAAAGCTCAATATGAAATTCCTTTATAAACATGAAAAACATGAATCTTTAATTTTTACCAAAATAATTCTAACTTCAAGGCATATGTATGTTTTGTCTAAATCTAAATGTACACATACACATCCCTAAATACAAATGAGTCCATAATAAAGATTTGCATGAAAAGCAAGTGACTCAAGGGTATACATGTATATCTAAAGTTTTAAACAAAATTAACATTTACATGAAAGACATGTACAAAATGGGGAATACAAGTTGAAATGCACTAATCATCAAAACTAGGCTATACTAGTACATCTAATGGGTACAAATGAGCATTTAAGTACAAACATATAAGAATCAATTGTGGCTCATTAGTTGTACAAGTATATACACAAGTTTTAATGAAGGTTACATTTAAACATTTAATCAAAACATGAATCATAAAACAAAATATAAATCAATACGATCATTAGGCTAAATGTACAAGTCTTAGAGCAAGGATATACACAATAGTTAAAATAAAATGAGAACATAAAATATGAATCCATATGAACATAGGTGTATCTCAATTACTATACGTGTATGTCACAAGTCTAATTAACATGGCATTTAACATAATAATCATTAAAACATGACATGCTAAAAATTACTAATATAAAAGCATGTAAACTAAATGAGGAGTTAGAGATTGTTATCAAAACCAAGAGGGCATACCTCTATATCTCCAAACCATGGTGGTCCTCCCACCAAACTCTCCTTGAAAGTGATGCATCCAAAAGTATTATCGTTTAGCTCGAAACGCATTCACCTCAAGGCACCAACAACTCTCACGTCATGTGAGAGCCCACACCTACATCAAATAGACTAGGAGTGGATTTTGGTACCCATATTTTCTTGGGTCCTAATACGTTAGTGTTTTGAACCTAAACATGATTATTCATACTATTTATATGATCATAAAAAATTTGGCTAAATGACCATTCCGACCACAATAAGTACATTTATAAATTCTTCTATATTTAAAAGCATAATGAGCATGTGGTTTATGAACATGTGATTTGTGAGCATGGGATGTTTTTGCATGATTGACATGTGATGTGTTGGCATGATGAACATGTGAAGTTTTAGCATGAGATGTTTTATCATGTTTAGCATGAGGAGTATGCATGTGCTTCTTTGAAAACATTTCTTTTAATTTAGTATTGTTAAAGCACATTCTTTTAAAATATTTTCTAAATCATTTATTCTAGTTTTTAACATAGAAAACTCATTTTCATCAATTTTAGGATATTTAGCATTGCAAGCAACTCTATAGGCATCACAATCTCTTTGTGTTGAAATAAGAGTAGAAGATAATTCATCCTTTTCTTTTGAAGAAATAGCAATTTTATTTTTAAGCATTTCATTTTCCTTTTTCAATTTTAAACAATCTTCCTTTTTAGCATCAAAACTTTCTAAAAGTTCAATGAAACCTTGTAATAACAATTCTTTACTTATTTCACTATCATCATCATGTGGTTTGATAGTTACCTTATGTGTGTTTGCCATGAAACACACATTGGCCGTGTTAACTTCATCTTCGGATTCACTTTTCGAGTCCCAAGTGGCTTTGTACACCTTCTTTTCAAACGGCTTCTTTTGCTTCAAGGAGGAAGAGATCTTTTTCTTGAAATTTGGGCAATCGGCCATGATGTGTCCGGGTTTCTGCCAGTTATAGCATATGATCTTTTTCTCCTCCTTCCCTTCCCAACGCCTTCTATAGTTGAGCTTATTCTTGCGATACATTCTTTTTACATTTCTCACAAGAAGAGATAGCTCTTCATCATCTTCTTCATCTTCTCCATCATCGTAGTTGGTGGAGGTAGACTTGAAAGCTATAGACTTTTTCTGTTGAGGCACCGCTTCTTCTCTAGCCTTTTTCTCCATCTCATGAGTCCTAAGATTTCCAATAAGACTTATGAGCTCCAGTTCAACTTTGTCGTTCAATTCCTTCAAGGTGGTAGCTTTGATTTCCTATGATGAAGGGAGAGCACGAATCACCTTACGCACCTTTTGGTCGTTACTTATTTCATCACCTAGACAAGCAAGAGCATTTGTGATCTTAGTTAACTTAGTAATCATATCATCAACAGATTCATTTTCTTTCATTTTAAAACTTTCATATTGGGAACGCAAGAGATCTATTTTAGCTCTTTGACTTGTGATGATCCCTCATGAGTGACCAATAAGTATTGCCAAATCTCATAGGCGGATTTGCAATGGATAACCCGTGTTAAGTCATCCTCATTCAAAGCTAAAAGTAGGACATTTTGAGCCTTCGAATTAGCATCAAATTCCTTGGAGGTAAGTTCGAACCAAGTGTCCTCCTCACCTTCGGGTTTACTAAAAGGCTTGGTCAAAGACTTAACAACTAGGCTACCTAGAGATTATAGAAAAATGTTCATCCTAACTTTCCATATGGGAAAGTTGAGTCCATCAAATTTGGGAGGGGTCTTAATGTTATCAGCCATCTTTACTAGTGTATGAATGAAGATATGAAAATTGTGATTAGCAAATTATTGGATCTCTCTAAGGATGTGAAGCCAAAAACTAGAGTCCTAACTCTGATACCAATTGAAATCACCTAGAGGGGGGTGAATAAGTGATAATGCTAATCAATGCACAAATTTAAAATGAGATGATGCAACAATCACTCAAAGTAAGATTAGAAGCCGAATACCCCGTGAAGGGCTCTGAACTCCTTCCTCGTGATTCCTTTAAATAAGAGTTTGAGGTGCGCAATGCAATCTTGTTGTGAGAGTATTGATCGACAATATAAGAATGAATGGAAAGCAAGTAAATAAAACAAGTAAACCAATCGCAAACACAGATATTTGTTTCGAGGTTCGAGCACCCAGCTCTACGTCTCTGCCTTCACCCAGAAAGATTTTCGATCCACTAGAACTTCCACAAAGGATTACAACCATTAGGGAGTACCCAACTTCTCAATCACACTCCTCTAGTTCAGAGGTAGTGGAGCCACAAATACAATAATCACTGGATGATCAAAAGACCATAAACTCTCTTTTGAAAAACTTTTCTTACAAAAACCCTAGAGAATAATATATAAGATTGAAGCTCAAGATTTTGTAAGTGATATAAAAATAGAAGAGAGATTTTAAGAACCAAAAACTTTTAGAAAACTTTTGAAAATAATAACCCAAAACTTAAACAAAAGCTCTTTCTCAAGAAAACTCAAAACTTTTGATCTTTGAATTTGTTGTGAAAACCTCTACCCTAATGACCCCTTTATATAGGATCTAGGAAGAGTAAACATAGAAAACTTTTACCTGAATAAAAGAGGAAGAAATTGACCCTCTAATACAGCTAACCACGTTTTTTTTAAACTTAAACACATTTTAAAAACATGTTAAAAATCAGTCTCCAGAAAATTAGCCATTACTGCAAATCTGGCAGATTGGTCAACTTTGAGCATATTTTTCAGGCTGCAAACGTCCAAATTCAGAATTAGATATATAGGAATAATTTATAAATCTTTAAGTCTTATGTTTAATGCAACTTAAATCAACTTAACATCATTTTTGATAAGAAAGTTATCAATAAAACACTGACAGGTGTTAAATCAGAAACTGTAAGTTATTTTCAAAACAAGAACAGAGTTCAACTAAATATTTGACATCTTTAAAATTTGAATCTGAAAATAATTATTGAATAAGAAATTTAGATCTGAATGTTATCTTTGAAATTCAAGTTAAATCATATTATTTGAATATAAGAATAAAATGTTATGAGAAGAAATGTAAAAGAGTGTCAAGCAGATCAGCAGAACTAAAACTGGTTCAAATTCAAAATCCGATATATGTACTTGAAATTCAAAACCGGTTAAACTAAAAACCAAATGTATTGAATTTGTGTGTGTGTGTATTTAAGCTTCAAACGTATATACTATTCTTTAACAAAACAAGCTATATGAGTCTACAAGTAGGAGTCTCTGATTGTTGATGTTGAACAACGTTTGAGCTAGACCCAAACATCCCATGCTTGAGAACTCTTGAGCCATCAATACTTGTATCAACCTGAAATTCATTCTTTAACTTCTATTATTATCAAATAGTTTTTATATGATTTGTTATCATCAAAACATAACCCAAGGATTGTAACCTTTGGGTCAACAGCATCTTTGCAAGTATTCTTGAAGGCACATGAGGATGAGTTTAGATTTCTAAAACTTTTATTTTTAAAATATCACTTGAACTTGTTTCTATTTCATACTTGAAAAACAACTTGATGATTTAACATTCAGTTCAAGATGAATTCTTAAAAAGAAAAAGTTAACTTTTCCAAACAATCTTATTTGCTTTACTTAAGACTTTCGAAATTCAAGCTTAAGCTTTTGCCTATGATCAAGTTGAGGCACTGAGATTTTCAAGAGAGGAATACATCGTTGAGTAGTAAGATAGTCAGTCTAGATCTTTTTCATATATTAAAACAAGCTACCAACCACTCTTCAAGCCTTTTGAAAGATCATCTTTTTCAAAACCTTCTCTAATTTTTCATTTTTTCTTTAAATCACTTCCTTACTCTCCATTCTCTATTCAACATAAAAAATACCAACACCATTCTTTACTTTTTTAAATAATACATCAAAAGCTTTCATCGCATTCCTCCTCATGGACACGACCCGTTAGCCCAAAGCTAGACGGTAATTTTTACTGCATTTACTTGCAATCAATTTTTGGTGTTGTTGCCAAAGAGAGAACGATGTAATTATTTTTTAACAAGTTTGGTGCCATGTTTCAGGGCCATCAAGAGATCAGATTTAGCGCTTAAGCATTATAGGAGAAGACTTGCAATTCTGTGCCCCTACTCTAGAAAGTAAGAAACAGAATTCCAAGAAATTGCAGCACAAAAGCTTGAAAATTTTTGGACTACTAAAAACTCTTTTTTGCAGGACATATTGCTTTGCAAAAATATACTTTTTGTGTATTATTTCTGCTATATCTGATATTCACTTACCCTGCTTTTAATCCAACATAATCAGATTGATTTTCAATTGTTTAAAAAAATGTTTAGACTTGCATCTAGGCATTTGTCTAATTACGTTTCTTTTGCAATTGTTGTTGAAGAAAGCTGGAGACAAGGTATGTATGCATAGCATATAATATAGGAAACATTCTTGAGTGATTATTTTCTTGTTAAATATACTTTTCTATATCCTGCATACTTAGCACAATCAATCTTAAGGGCAAAACCCAAAATAAGATAAGGTGGGAAAGTCATTACCCTTCCTTAGCCCACAAACCATCTCCAAGCATACACAGCCTAAGCCTAATTTAAAATCTAATAGACGTTGGCCTTAGGGACATCTCGAACCCATTAAGAGATTATCCTAAGGGGAAGGTGTTAGAATTTGACTCCTGCCAAATAAGTTTCAGGGACAGGGATTGAGGGGCGAAACCCCGAAGACTGGTAGTTTGGCTTAACTATGCCCGTCGTTTTTGCGTGGATACCTCCCACCAATCTTGCCTTGACTTGGCTGATTAGCATGTGGTCAAACTCTGCATTATATCTCCTGTGGACATTCAACCAGCTAGGAGTTGTCTAGGTCAAGATTACCTTAGACTAGGCTTGGTTATTTTTTCTTGTTGACTATTGTTGAACTTATTTATGGTAGTGTTTATGTATGCAAGTGTGGTCAAGAGACCCAAATTCATCTTAGTTAACTAGAAATGTATTACCACCCAAGTTTGAACCAAGACCACATTTAGTTATGGCTCAACCGACATCTTTGCAGGATAGGTTCTATCTCATTAGAACCACACTTCCATCTTGCATTCAACTTCCATCGTTGGTGAACACAATTTTGAGCTCAAGCCTCAGTTCATCAACATACTCCCTAAGTCTTTTGATTTAGAGTCCGAAGATGCTTATTTCTTCATAAGAGAATTTGAGGAAGTATGCTTAATGATGAAAATCTCATACCTTGTAGATGATGCTATTAGGTTGAGATTTGTTCCATTTGCTCTTAAGGACTTAGCCAAGAAATGATTTTACAGCTTAGCGGCCGGCTCCGTCGCATCATGGGATGGTTTTATTAAGGTCTTCTTGAAGAAATTCTATCTAATCCATAAGACCGCTCTTATTAGAAAGAACATCATGCAGTTCAAGTAAGAACATAGTGAACCGTTTTGGAGGTACTTTAAATGCTTCAAGGACCTCCTTATCCAATGTCCTCATCATGGAATAGAGAAATAGCGACAATGCCAAATTCTTTATAACGGTTTAGACTACTCAACCAAGACCCTCTTAGAAACCATGTGTCAAGGGGGATTCTTGCAAAAGGATGAGAATGAACGATGGAATTTATATGTGAATCTAGCTGAAAAGACCATCCAATTGGATCCTACTAGTGAAAACTCTAATAATTCAAACTCCATCTCTTCAAAAAGAGGTCTTCATTCAATTGAATATCTATAGCTAATGAGACTAGAATAGCTAACCTAGAGAGAAGACTGGAAGCTTTAAAAACTAAGAAACCAAATCCAGTCAACCAAGTCAGCCCATATCAATTTTCAACTTCGGCTTGTACCTACTGTCAAGCCATGAATCATGTGTTTAAGGAGTGTCCTATGTTTCAAGCTCAACAACAATTTTTCTGAACCAATGAATGTGGCCTTTTCAAGGCTCAACAATAATCTTTATACACAAACGTAAAGTCCTGGCTAGAGAAATCACCCAAATTTCTCATAGAGCCAAAACAACAATGACCATTCACGATAAAACCATTCAAGTCACTTCTATCATTTCAATAATTCTTCCAATCATCAACCTAACTTTTCTAATTATCATCACAATTCTTCCAACCATCTGCCCAAATTTTCAAATTATCAACAAAACTTTCCCAGCAAAGCTCCACAATCTTCCTTTCAGAATCCTCAACTTGAAAGGAGAATAACTGATTTTGAGAGAAATATGAAAGGTACATGAAGAACCAAAATTCCCTCATATAAACAATATAGAGGCTAGAGGTTCAAATGAGCCAATTAGCTAATCCACAGAATGAGAAGCAAAAGGGTTCCTTTCCATGTCAGCCAGTAATGAATCCTAGGAATTCTCAACAAGCTCATTTGGCTGAGGATCAATCATTGAATCAATGAAATGTTGTTCATACATTGAGGTCTGGAAAGCAAGTTGATAATCAATTGTCAACACCATCAAATTTTATTCAACATAACCACACAAGCATCCTCCTCACTAGTCCCAATCCTTCCAAAGCTGATGAATCTAAAACAGATAAGTTAACCAGTCAGGTGCACATGCCTACAGTACCATTTCGTAATAGGCTGAAAAATAATAAGCAGAATCCGCACATGGGTAAGATAATTGAGATCTTCAATTAAGTGAAGATAAATGTGCCACTTCTTGATGCCATCTAATAAGTCCTATCCTATGCAAAATTTCTTAAGGACATGTGCACCAAGAAGAGAAAGATTAAAGTTCCAAAGAAAGTCTTCTTAACGACGAATATTAGTAAGCTATTGTCGGGGCCGATCCCTGTCAAGTACAATGATCCGGGTTGTCCTACCATTGCCTGCACTATAGGAAAAGTTGAGATTAGTCATGCACTTCTTGACTTGGAGGCAAGTATCAATGTGCTCCCTTTTTCAGTTTATCAACAACTCAGGTTGGAAGATCTTAGTCCAACTCGAGTCACAATCCAACTGGCTGACCGTTCTATGAAAGTTCCCAAGGGAAAATTAATGATGTTCTTATCGAGGTTGGGGAGTTTATCTACCCTGTTGATTCAAAGTTCTTGAGACACACCCTGTGTCCAATCCTTGGGCTCAAACTCCTATTATATTAGGGTGCTCATTCCTTACTACTGTCAATGCTATTATCAATTGTAGGAATGGGTCCATGAGGTTACCCTTTGGGGACATGACTAGAGAAGTTAATGTCTTCAACTTAGGAAAGCAACCCCATGATGTTGAGGATCAAATATTTGAAGTCAACCTCATTGAGAACTTAACAAGTGAACATAGAGAAGAATTGAAACTAGAAACTGATTGTGATTTCGAGTTAGAACCTGATGACTTTAACCTTGATGAGGTTGACGAGTTTGCTGTGAAATATACCTCGAACTCTATTTCACCAAATATAGAGTCAATAAATTTGACTCATCCTTCCAGTGAGCCTTCCCCTTCTTTAGAATTGAAAGTCTTACCTTCGCATCTCAAGTACGTCTATCTAGCCGAACAAGAGACCTTTCTTGTCATTTAAATGATGGGCAAGAAGAGAATCTTAAAGTAATTCTTAGAAAATATAGGGAAGCCATTGGTTTGACTATGCCTGACATAAATTGATTGAGTCCAACCATACTTCAACATTGCATTCATCTCAATGAATAAGCGACACTAAAAAGAGACCCACAGCGTAGGTTAAACCCTATAATACAAGAGGCTGTTCATGCTGAAATTATAAAACTCTTAGACAATGGGATAATCTATCCCATTTCTAATAGTCAATGGGTCAGTCCTATCCATGCGGTTCTAAAGAAATCCAGTTTCACCATGGTGGAAAACGAGAATAAAGAGTTGGTCCAAACTCGACTTCCCACGAAAATTCGAGTTTGCATTGACTACAGGAAGCTTAATGCAGCAACTCATAAGGACCGTTACCTGCTTTCCTTCATTGATCAAATGCTTGAACATTTGGCTGGCCACGAGTATTACTGTTTCTTGGACGGTTACTTGGGGTATAATTAGATTCCTATTGCTCCTGAGGATCAAGAAAAGACTACTTTCACATGTCTATTTGGGTTATTTGCTTATCGTCGAATGCCTTTCGGCTTGTGCAATGCCCTAGCAACGTTTCAATGTTGCATTTTGAGTCTTTTCTCTGATATGGTAGAACGATTTTTAGAAATCTTCTTAGATGATTTCTTCATCTACAGAGATTCATTCACTCAATGTCTTCACCATTTAGAACTTGTCCTCCAACGTTGTGTTGAGAAAAATCTGACACTGAACTGGGAGAAGTGCTACTTCATGGTAAGGCATCGAATTGTCTTGGGTCATGAAATCTGTAAGAAAGGAATTAAAGTGGATAGAGCCAAGATTAAGGTTATTGCTAAGCTCCCCATGCCCAAATGAGTGAAGGAATTCGATTCTTTTTAGGATATGCCAGTTTCTACTAAAGATTTATCAAGGATTTTAGCAAGATTGCTAGACCCTTGACTAATCTGTTAGCTAAGGATGTGTCCTTCACTTTTGATGACGAATATATAAATTCTTGGGAGAAGCTTAAGAAAGAGCTTATTTCTGCACCAATCATATCTGCACCAGATTGGTCTAAGCCGTTCGAAATCATGTGTGATGCTTCTGATTTTGCGATAGGCATTGTCCTATGATAGCGCATGATAATAAGCAGCACGTGATTTACTACTCTAGTAGAACTCTCAGCATTGCTCAAATGAACTACACTACAACTGAGAAGGAATTCATGGCAGTAGTGTTTACTTTAGAGAAATTTTGTCCTTATCTACTAAGGTCCAAAACCACAATTTTCACCGATCATTCTGCGTTATGGTACCTCATGATGAAGAAGGATGCCAAGGCCTGACTCATTCGTTGGATCCTCCTTCTTCATGAATTCAATCTCGAGATTCGAGATAAGAAAGGCATAGAAAATGTCGTTGCTGAACATCTCTCGCGTATTCCAAACTTGTGATGCAACAAATTACCTAAAATGATGACTTTTCTGATGAAAAACTCTTAGCTATCTTTAGGGAATCTTGGTTTGCTGATATAATGAATTACTTAATCACAAACCAAACTCCATCTCATTGTCTAAAAATGATATATACCAGTTCTTATTTTAAGTCCTGTATTTTTTTGGGAGAAATTGTATCTTTTTAAGTACTGTTCTAACCAAATTATTAGGAGATGCATTCCCGATGAAGAAATTAAGAGTGTTTTATCCTTTTGTCATGAACTTGCATGCGGTGGACATTTTGGTCCCCGCAAGACTGCTGAAAACGTGCTGCAAAGTGGGTTCTATTGGCCTATTTTGTTTAAAGATGCTTATGAATTTTGCAAGACGTGCCGTCCTAGATGCCAAATGGTAGGAAGGATCTCGAAACAATATACCATGCCCCTCAACCCAATTCTAGAAATAGAACTCTTTGATGCTTGGGGCATTGACTTTATGGGTCCATTTCCTAATTCATTTGGAAACCAATACATATTGGTTGTTGTGGACTATATGTCCAAGTGGGTAGAGGCCATTCCAAGTAAAACTAATGATAACAAAGTTGTCATAAAGTTTTGAAAGAAAACATTTTCTCACGCTTCGGAACCCCTCGTGCTATCATCAGTGATAACGGTAATCACTTTTGCAATAGATCCTTTGAAGCTCTTCTGCAAAAGTATACCATAACTCACAAGTTGTCCATACCTTATCATTCTCAAACAAGTGGGCAGGTTGAGGTCTCCAATAGACAAATCAAGCTTATTTTGGAGAACACTATGAACCAAAATCGAAAAGATTGGTCCATCAAACTTGCAGATGACCTATGAGACTGCAAGACCGCTTTCAAGATGATTCTGGGATCCTTATAGGTTAGTCTTTGAGAAGGCTTGCCACCTATCCGTTGAGTTAGTGCACCGGGCCTTATGGGCAATCAAGCAGCTAAACTTCGATTTGAATAAGGCTGGTGACCTTCGAAAATTACAAATTTCTGAGTTAGAGGAGTTGAAAAATGAGGCCTATGAAAATGTTAAGATCACAAAAGATGGAGTTAAGATTTTCCATGATAAACATATCATAAGGAAAACATTTGTTCTTTGACAAAAATTCTTACTCCATAATTCTAGGCTTCATTTTTTTTCAGGAAAGTTAAAATCAAGTTGGATTGGGCCATTCGTTGTAAAATCTGTGTTTCCATACAGTGCTATAGAGATCAGTGACACCAAGAATGAAAATGACTTTAAGGTAAATGGTCAATACCTTAAACCTTTCTTGGAATCAGTGCTGATAAATGAAATGGCTATAAGTCTTTTTGACCTAGTGTATCGGTAACTTTACCCTTTTTGATTCTATTTCATGCATTTATACATTTCTTTCATACATTAGGGACAATGCATGAGATAGGTGTGGGGGGAGGGTTCTAACATGATTAACATTGTTTTTAAAGGAAAAAAATCTTGGTTAAAAATAAAAAAAAAACTTTTTTGGAAAAAAGAATAATATTTTGATTTATTTTTTTATAATAAATTAAGTCAATTTTAAGGAATAGGAGAATCATTATTAGGATTTCTTATACTTTATCAAAATAAGATAACTTGTTTGATTTTCAGGGTTAGGAGAAAAATTTGAAAAAGTAGTTTAGTTTTGATCTTTACCTTGATGAAATATGCACACTTTATACACTTACACACTTAGGGTTCAAAAACAAAGATTCTTATGCCTTATATATATATATATAAAAAATAGAGAGAGATATATATATATCCTCTAATTAAGCTTGGTATTTGTACCTCATGAAGCATAAGTATTCACGTCTAAAAGTGGTACATTTTATAAATAAAAATCCTTAGTTTTGTGGTCTTGTTTGCTCGAGTGCTTTAGTCCTTAGGCGTGTTTTCTCACTTGGTGCCCTAAGACTATCCGGTTTGGGTGTCACCGACTAAAGGCTCGTTACAGGGGCAGATTAGAAAGCCTAATGGAATTAAGGAATAATACCACCAAAAATAAAATAAATAAGGTTTAAGAGTTAAAGTTAAAGAACCCTTAGTCAAAATTTCACGGTCATGAAAGTGCATATGACTTAAGGTAAAGTAATAGACTAGATGAGAAATACAATTTGACTCCTTATTTTGATTGATGACATGTTTTTAAATAGAGACTAAGTTTAGGAATAAAAAGTTTAATTTTCCTATAACTTGTAGATTAATTTAACTCTTACAATAATACTTCAAATATTTTCTTTCTTTTCAAAAGACTATTCAAAAATACTAACACTTTTCTCTTTCTTTATGGATTTTGTAGGTGCAATCCACTTAAAACCCTCACGAGAAAAAACTCGTCCTCTAGGGATCCTCTAGGGATAACCTAGAGGTTTAACGGCTTATTACACATGCTCAGTGCAATCGAGTGACCTGCGAAAGTGATCCAATAATTACATAGGATTAGTTTTGATGTTTTGCTCGAGGGTGAGCAAAAAGATAAGTGTGGGTGTGTGAATGGTCACGTATATTGCATATATAATATCACATTCCCATAAATATTGTCTAATAAATTATGTATTTAGTCTTATATTCTTCTTTATAAAATGCAGGCCCATTACTAAAGGAGAGGGAAAAAAACGAGCCCAAAAGCCCATAAAAATTCTGATTTAATTCAGAGTTAATTCGAATCAAAGATCGGGCAGATTTGGGCAAATCAAGGCAAATCAGAGAAGATAAAACCAGTTGAACAAGCGGTTAAAATAAAATCTCCAAAAATCAATTAGTTAAAGCCGAATATCAAAAGAGATTTCATCAAATTCAAGACCCAAACTGCGAATCCAGCAAGAGATAAAATCATATCGCGAAATCAGGGAGCAGTACCCCCGGGTGTGGCTACCTGGCCACACCCAGGCCACAGAAATGTGGCCAAAGTCGCGCTTTTGCGGCTTTGTTGAGTTGGTTGGGGGAGCATTTGCTCCCCTATCTTCGAACGCTCTCTCTCGTTTGGTTTTTCCGTATAAATACTGCATTTTACAGAGAAAGAGGGACCGAAGACTAGTTTAAGTTTTTCTCTTTATTTTTAGGGCTTAGGTTTTTTGTTAGATAGTTAATGAGAAGTTGTATCTATGTTTTTAAGTTATAGTTCGGTCAAGATACAAGTGAGAGAGAGAGGAAAAGAGTGCTTGTAATTTGAAGTTGAAGTGACATCAATAAAGGATCAAGACTTCTCTTCTTCTCCAATTCACGGTATGTTTCATTTCATTTACATGTCTTGTTTTACTAGAATTATGAGTAGCTAAACCTGTTTTTCTGGGCTCACTATCATCTCTCTTCGATCCCTCTTGTTTTGAATGATTTTGATGTAAAGAAACTAATGGAATCATATGAATGCCTTAAACTAAGCCTTGCTTCTTTTCACGTATTCTTGAATGCACATGAGGATGGGTTTGGATTTCTAAAACTTTTTTTTAAAACATCACTTGAACTTATTTTTATTTTATACTTGAAAGACAACTTGATGATTTAGCATTTAGTTCAAGATGAATTCTTAAAAAGAAAAAGTTAACTTTTCCAAAGAATCTTATTTGCTTTACTTAAGACTTTCAAAATTCAATCTTAAGTTTTTGCCTATAATCAAGTTGAGGCACTCAGATTTTCAGGAGAGGAATACATCGTTGAGTAGCAAGATAGTGAGCCCAGATCTTGTTCATATATTAAAATAAACAACCAATTACTCTTCAAGCCTTTTGAAAGATCATCTTTTCCAAAGCCTTCTCTAAGTTTTCAATTCTTCTTTAAATCACTTCCTTACACTCCATTCTCTTTTCAACATAAAAAATACCAACATCATTCTTTGCTTTTTTTAAATAATACATCAAAAAGCTTTCATCGCATTCCTCCTCATGGACAAGACTCGTTAGCTCAAAGCTAGAGGGTAATTCTCACTGCATTTACTTGCAATCAGAAGTTCCATGAGGAATCTCAACTTAATCGATAAACTCCCTGTAAAGCTCATGTTCCATGTCTTGACTTGACGACCATCCAAAAATTAGATCATTGATTTGATGACACTTCATCAGGAACTTTGACTTACTCAACAAACTTTGCACAAAATTTATTCTTAACTCTTTAATCTCCAGGGAGATTTTAGAGGTCACTAGTGGAATGCAGAAAGATCGACATCAAATGGCACGATCTGAAACCATCGGTGAACAAGGCTAGAAGAAAATATTTGCTTCTAAGCCTAATATAAAGTCCTCGACAACTCATCATCCTGGGGGAATAGCATGACTAGCCAAACTCAAATGGTAGTTGGTAAAGACAAATCAAATCTTTTGACAACTAAGGATTTGCTAAAAATTCTAAGGTACCACATCTTTTTTGATTCATTTTTAAATTTGAAGCCTTCGGTGAACAAGACTAGAGGAAAATATTGGCTTCTAAGCCTAATATAAAGTTCTTGATAACTCATCATGTTGAGGGGAATAGCATGGCTAGCTCAACTCAAATGGTATTTGGTAATGGTAAACTAAATTTATTGATATCTAAGGATTTGCTAAAAATTCTAAGGGATCTGATCCCATTTGATTCCTCCAGATTCTTCTATCAATTCTTTTCCGTAGAATGGTGGATCCACAAAGCGAAGAAGTCATATTAAAACTTTCACCTCTGACTTTTTCATACATAATGGTCGCATACCTTCAGTCACATCCTCTTTTCAATCAGTCGAGTGCTTGACTTCATAACCCGTTCATTCAGATAATCAGATAAACTAGCAGAACAGATTTATCTGATGACTTATCAAGCCGAAAACATTGAAGAAGGCTCGAGACGCATCTTTGCAAAACTTTTCCAATGTCTTCACATTCATTCTAAGATGTGGCAACCGATCGATTAATGATTGGTAGTGAAAAGTGCATTTTTATCATGACATTTACCATCACATTTTCATATTTATTCATATAATTCTGCACATTTACTAATATTTTATGATTTATTGTGTGCAGTCCTTAAGTTCTTATTTTAATAATAAATAAAGCCTAAAAGAAGCCCAAAAGCCCATATTCAAGCCCAAGTGCAAAAGTGCAAATATTAATTACCAAAATTGCAAATACTAAGGGCAAAAGTTGCAAATACAAAGAAGAGGGAAGGATAGACTTCTATTCAACCCTAAACACTTGCAGGATGAGGATAAAAGCCAAAGAAAAGAGTGCAAAGATAAGGAAATTCGTGGATAAAAGATTTGGGATCGAGTAACTTGCTTCCCAAGTTATATCCAAATCCAAAGATAAAGAGCCAAGATCAAACATCCAGAAGCAAACGCCCAGATAGACGGACCAGGGGAGGCCACGCGCCAAAGCGCGTGGCCAGCCGCCATCACTTGGCCGTGGAAACGCGGCCCAAGACGCGTTTCCGCGGCAATACTACCTTATCTCGGGACCAGTTTTCGTGGGAGAGTTGTGTTGGGACTCTACCTCCTTCTGCACCTATAAATACCCCTGCAGTGCAACCGAGAAGGGCGTACAGAAAATACAGAGCAAATTCTAGGGTTTCTTAGGCTAACTTGTAGTTTAGGTTAGATTTTATTTTCGTTTTTCTTTTGTAAATTTTGTAACTGAGAGTGGAGGAAGCTTTCATGGAGGAAGGAGTCCATGCTTGTACTGAGGTGACAGCGGTGTAAGCCTACTTTTCTTCCATTGTTAATAAAATTCACTTGAGGTTTGTTTGTGTTCTTTTATTTATTCTTGTGTTCTTTTATTCTTGTTTATTTATGTTCTTCTATCCTTGTTCTATTCTTCTATTTTTTCTCTAATGTCTTGTGAACCATGAGACCCAATTGTGTTGAGACTGCCTAGCCGAAGAAGAGCCCTTGATGGCCTATGGAGATGAACAAACCTTCGTTAGTTTGTCTTTTATTTTCGTAGTGTAGATTAAGAAGGTGGACGATCCTATACGCCATACTTGTACACCTTCCAAGACAAGGTAAGTCATCGCACGGATCAAAGGTAAGCAAGGTAGAAGAGGTATGTATGTATAGTTTTCTTTCTTTCTAATTCTAGTTTAGATCTCCATCTCTCTCAAATTTACATTTCTCCTTCTCATTGTAAATATCATATACCATTGTAAATAATAAAAGAAAATAATTTTTAGAGAATCTTACTTAAACGCTTCCATCGCTAGTCCCTCCCTGAGGATCACGACCCGCATAGCCACTACTACCGCGGATTCGAATTGAGAACCTTGCACATCTTGTTTTAAATTCTTATATTCTTTATTTTGTGTGCAGGGAAAATATCAATCAAAATTTTGGCGCCGTTGCCGGGGAGGGACCGTAAGTTTTTCTCTAAAAATAAAAAAAATTAATTAACTAATTCTTTTATTCTTTCTGTTTGCAGGTTTGGAGAACAGGAAAAATAACAGCAGAAGTGGACATATAGCAACTCTGTGCCTCTGCCCTCGAAGGCAGAGCACAAGAGCCTACTTCAAAGCCGCGAAAACGCGGCAATTGCCGCGAAACCGCGGCCTGAGTAGTTCCCTACTGATCCATCTTTTTGCAGGTTGCTGCAAATTGCAATATCTGTCTACTGCTCTGTTAAACTTTGTTCTGTGATAACCCTACTTACTGCTAATTAATCAACAGTAAAATACTTGTTGTTAAAGATAAAAATTGATTAGACATTTGCATATTAGGCACGTGTCTTTTCAATTCCTTTATTTTTACTGTTGAAGAGTGTTGAAGCAAGGTACGTTCGCATTTCATGTAGAATAGGACTCATCTCTTGGTTGATTTTCATGCTTTGAGTGAATCTTATTTACATATTTTGTACACTTGCACAAATTTATTCAAAGGGCATAACCTATTAACAAGATAAGGTGGGGATTTCATTACCCTTCCTTGGCCCAAAAATCAGATTCCAAGCACTCACTAACCCAAGCCTAATTAAAATTAGTAGACGTTGGCCCTAGGGACATCTCGGACTCAATTAAGAGATTATCCTAAGGGGGAACGGTGTTGGAAATTGACTCCTGCCAAATCAGTGTCTAGGAAGGGGATTGAGGGCCGAAAGCCCGAAGATTAGTGGTTATTTAATTAAGGAACGTCTTTGACGGAAACCTCCCACCAATTTTGCCCTGACCTGGCTGATTAACTTGTGGTCAAAGTTTGCACCCTACCTCCCGTGGACAGTCTAACCAGTTAGGAGTCATCTAGGTCATAAGTCTACCCTAACTTAGGATAGAATTTTTTTTCTTTGCTTATTTGTTTGTTTTCTTTTTTTTGTTTGTGTTTGTGTGATATGGCCTATAACAACAATTTTTTCAACTTTAATGAGAATCCATATTACACACCAACCTCTTATTCGGATATTACCAACCCGGCATATCATAAATTTGACCAACCTAGTGTGCCAGATTGGTCTTATCCGAATCATTACATGCCCCAGTCCCAATACTATGAACATGATTGGAATAATCATCACTACTCTTCACAGAGTCAATGGGGATTCAATACCCCTGGCCGTATGGTCAACCACCTGTTCAACCATTATCTTCATATACGTCTCTTCCCACGTCATCAAGGTTTCAGTCCACCATTGATCTATTCGATGGGTTAGAAGAAAAAGTGGATCGGTTGCAAGATATAATGAATGATCAAATTTCTAGACTTTCCAACATTCTTGAGCAAGTTGATAGGAACCAAGAATCATTCTGTCTAGAAGACCTTGCTCAAAATTCAATTTCATCACATCAATATGAACTTGCTCAACCCCAATCCTTGGACAAATTGGCTAGTTTTAATTTCAATGAGATTGAATTAGATTGTGAATGTGAACCCGATCCCCAACTTTGCGATTCAGTTTCCATTTTCGAATCTATGTTGACTCCGGTATCCTTACCCAATTTGGACCAATTTTTTGAGCCAACATTTATTCCCATACCCATAGATCATGAAATTGAATCACCCATTTTTGATGATCATCATATTGAACTTGACCAATTTCATACTTTTGAAAGTCTCATTAACAAATTGGCAAGTTCTCATTTTTATGAGATTGAACCGAATGAGATATGTGACTTTGATTCTCAAATCTGTGATCAAGTTCAAATTCCCGAATCAATATTGACTCCTGTTTTGTTACCCGACTTAGGTAATCTTTTAGAGTCAGATTTGATTCCCACACCTATCATTCCTGAACTTGAATCACCAATATTGAGTCACATTCCATTGTGGGAAGATGATTGTGGACTTGATTTTCAACTTCTTGACTTGGACACACTTCTTGAAACAAGCTCGACTCCTGAACCCTTACTTGATTTAAGTTTCTTTCCTGAGTCGGTATTCGTTCCTGAACCTATCATTCTTGATTACAAGTCAACCATTCTACCAAGTCACATTCTTTTGTTGGACATAGGTATAGACCATGACTCTGTGATGATTTTCCAGGACTGGTCATGTAAAGGAAGTAAGTTTCACGAGAGGATCTTCCATGATCCTATTCATACTGGGGACTGTAAACATGTAAATAGAAAAGAGGTCAATAAAGGTAGATCCCGTGAACTACCACATTATCTTTATTGGGTAGCAACGCTTGGCCCAATTAGACCACCATCGGAACCACCACCTTGAGGTAACATCTGCCTTCCCTTTCTTCTTTTTCATGCATACATGCATACATTCATACATTGAGGACAATGCATGAGATAAGTGTGGGGGTAGGCTTTACTAACATACTAACATAGGTAGAAACTAACAAAAATTTGCTAATATTAAAAAAAAATTTGCTAATAAAAAAAATATTATAAAAAGGACAATATTTTGACTTATCTTTTGAAAGAAATCTAAGTTAATCTTAAGAATTAGGAAAATCATGATTAGGATTTCTAAAAACTTGGTCAAAATAAATAAATTGTTGAATTTTTAGGTATAGGAGGAGAAATTGAATAAGTAGTTAGTCTTAATTTTTACCTTAATGAAATATGCATACCTAATGCATATCTAGGATTCTAAGACAAAGACCCTTGTGCCTCATAAAAAAAATTATTAAAAAAATAATAATAATAATTTCACCAATTAAGCTGGATACATGTGCCTCAAGAAGCATAAGTATTCACGCATAAAGGTGAGTTCTAAATAAAATAAAGTCCTTAGTTTTGTGGCCTAGTTCACTCGAATTTAAGTCCGCGGGGTGTTTTCTCACCTGGTGCCCTAAAACCGACTGGTTTAGGAGCCACCGACTTTAAGTTCGCTACATGGGTGGATTAGAAAGCCTAAGAAAACTGAGAAATATTATACATGTATTAACACATCTAATAGTCAATTAGTTAGGTATGAGGGCCTCAAGGAGCCTTGATACTTACACGAAAGAAAATTAGATGAGTTATACATATTATCAAAAAAAAGTATATCTAAAAAATAAATAATAAAGAGGCATGAGAGTCCAAGTTAAGGAATTCCTAGTATAAATTCATAAGGATGCATATGATTTTTGGTAACGAAAAAGACTATATTAGAAATTCAATTTTAAATCTTACCTAAAATGAAAAACATTTTACTTTATAAAGACTAAGTTTAAGAATGAATAAAAATGATAATCCTAAAACTTATAGACTACTTAGTCTTTTCAAAAGTATTTCAAATAGTTTCCTTTTTATGGATTTTGTGGGTGTAATCCGCTGAAAACCCTCACGAGACAACACTCGTCCTCTAGGGTAACCTAGGGGTTTAACGGCTTGTTGCACATGCTAAGTGCAACCATGATTCCTACGAAAGTGAGTTAGGTTAGATTAATTTTTCTTTTCTTTTTCTTTTTCTTTGATTTTTACTCGAGGACGAGCAAAAAGATAAGTGTGGGGGTGTGATTGGTAGTGAAAAGTGCATTTTTATCATGACATTTACCATCACATTTTCATATTTATTCATATAATTCTGCACATTTACTAATATTTTATGATTTATTGTGTGCAGGCCTTGAGTTCTTATTTTAATAATAAATAAAGCCTAAAAGAAGCCCAAAAGCCCATATTCAAGCGCAAGTGCAAAAATGCAAATATTAATTGCCAAAATTGCAAATACTAAGGGCAAAAGTTGCAAATACAAAGAAGAGGGAAGGATAGACTTCTATTCAACCCTAAACACTTGCAGGATGAGGATAAAAGCCAAAGAAGAGAGCGCAAAGATAAGGAAATTCGTGGATAAAAGATTTGGGATCTAGTAACTTGCTTCCCAAGTTATATCCAAATCCAAAGATAAAGAGCCAGGATCAAACATCCAGAAGCAAACGCTCAGATAGACGGACCAGGGGAGGCCACGCGCCAAAGCGCGTGGCCAGCCGCCATCACTTGGCCGAGGAAACGCGGCCCAATCCGCGTTTCCGAGGCAATCCTGCCTTATCCCGGGACCAGTTTTCGTGGGAGAGTTGTGTTGGGACTCTACCTCCTTCTGCACCTATAAATACCCCTGGAGTGCAACCGAGAAGGGCGTACAAAAAATACAGAGCAAATTCTAGGGTTTCTTAGGCTAACTTGTAGTTTAGGTTAGATTTTATTTTCATTTTTCTTTTGTAAATTTTGTAACTGAGAGTGGAGGAAGCTTTCATGGAGGAAGGAGTCCATGCTTGTACTGAGGTGATAGCGGTGTAAGCCTACTTTTCTTCCATTGTTAATAAAATTCACTTGAGGTTTGTTTGTGTTCTTTTATTTATTCTTATGTTCTTTTATTCTTGTTTATTTATGTTCTTCTATCCTTGTTCTATTCTTCTATTTTTTCTCTAATGTCTTGTGAACCATGAGACCCAATTGCGTTGAGACTGCCTAGCCGAAGAAGAGCCCTTGATGGCCTATGGAGATGAACAAACCTTCGTTAGTTTGTCTTTTATTTCGTAGTGTAGATTAAGAAGGTGGACGATCCTATACGCCATACGTGTACACCTTCCAAGACAAGGTAAGTCATCGCACGGATCAAAGGTAAGCAAGGTAGAAGAGGTATGTATGTATAGTTTTCTTTCTTTCTAATTCTAGTTTAGATCTCCATCTCTCTCAAATTTACTTTTCACCTTCTCATTGTAAATATCATATACCATTGTAAATAATAAAAGAAAATAATTTTTAGAGAATCTTACTTAAACGCTTCCATCGCTAGTCCCTCCCTGAGGATCACGACCCGCATAGCCACTGCTACCGCGGATTCGAATTGAGAACCTTGCACATCTTGTTTTAAATTCTGATATTCTTTATTTTGTGTGCAGGGAAAATCTCAATCAAAATTTTGGCGCCGTTGCCGGGGAGGGACCGTAAGTTTTTCTCTAAAAATAAAAAAAATTAATTAACTAATTCTTTTATTCTTTCTGTTTGTAGGTTTGGAGAACAGGAAAAATAACAGCAGAAGTGGACATATAGCAACTCTGTGCCTCTGCCCTCGAAGGCAGAGCACAAGAGCCTACTTCAAAGCCGCGGAAACGCGGCAATTGCCGCGAAATCGCGGCCTGAGTAGTTCCCTACTGATCCATCTTTTTGCAGGTTGCTGCAAATTGCAATATCTGTTTACTGCTCTGTTAAACTTTGTTCTGTGATAACCCTGCTTACTGCTAATTAATCAATAGTAAAATACTTGTTGTTAAAGATAAAAATTGATTATACGTTTGCATATTAGGCACGTGTCTTTTCAATTCCTTTATTTTTACTGTTGAAGAGTGCTGAAGCAAGGTACGTTCGCATTTCATGTAGAATAGGACTCATCTCTTGGTTGATTTTTATGCTTTGAGTGAATCTTATTTACATATTTTGTACACTTACACAAATTTATTCTAAGGGCATAACCCATTAACAAGATAAGGTGGGGATTTCATCACCCTTTCTTGGCCTAAAAATCAGATTCCAAGCACTCACTAACCCAAGCCTAATTAAAATTAGTAGACGTTGGCCCTAGGGACATCTCGAACTCAATTAGGAGATTATCCTAAGGGGGAACGGTGTTGGAAATTGACTCTTGCCAAATCAGTGTCTAGGAAGGGGATTAAGGGCCGAAAGCGCGAAGATTGGTGGTTATTTAATTAAGGAACGTCTTTGACGGAAAACCTCCCACCAATCTTGCCCTGACCTGGCTGATTAACTTATGGTCAAAGTCTGCACCCTACCTCCCGTGGACAGTCTAACCAGTTAGGAGTCATCTAGGTCATAAGTCTACCCTAACATAGGATAGAATTTTTTTTCTTTGCTTATTTGTTTGTTTTCTTTTTCTTTGTTTGTGTTTGTGTGATATGGCCTATAACAACAATTTTTTCAACTTTAATGAGAATCCATATTACACACCAACCTCTTATTCGGATATTACCAACCCGGCATATCATAACTTTGACTAACCTAGCGTGCCAGATTGGTCTTATCCGAATCATTACATGCCCAGTCCCAATACTATGAACATGATTGGAATAATCATCACTACTCTACACAGAGTCAATGGGGATTCAATACCCCTGAGCCGTATGGTCAACCACCTGTTCAACCATTATCTTCATATACGTCTCTTCCCACATCACCATGGTTTCAGTCCACCATTGATCTATTCGATGGGTTAGAAGAAAAAGTGGATCGGTTGCAAGATATAATGAATGATCAAATTTCTAGACTTTCCAACATTCTTGAGCAAGTTGACAGGAACCAAGAATCATTCTGTCTAGAAGACCTTGATCAAAATTCAATTTCATCACATCAATATGAGCTTGCTCAACCCCAATCCTTGGACAAATTGGCTAGTTTTAATTTCAATGAGATTGAATTAGACTGTGAATGTGAACCCGATCCCCAACTTTGCGATTCAGTTTCCATTTTCGAATCTATATTGACTCCGGTATCCTTACCCAATTTGGACCAATTTTCTGAGCCAACATTTATTCCCGTATCCATAGATCATGAAATTGAATCACCCATTTTTGATGATCATTATATTGAACTTGACCAATTTCATACTTTGAAAGTCCCATTGACAAATTGGCAAGTTCTCATTTTTATGAGATTGAACCGAATGAGATATGTGACTTTGATTCTCAAATCTGTGATCAAGTTCAAATTCCCGAATCAATATTGACTCCTGTTTTGTTACCCGACTTAGGTAATCTTTTAGAGTCAGATTTGATTCCCACACCTATCATTCCTGAACTTGAATCACCAATATTGAGTCACATTCCATTGTGGAAGATGATTGTGGACTTGAGTTTCAATTTCTTGACTTGGACACACTTCTTGAAACAAGCTCGACTCCTGAACCCTTACTTGATTTAAGTTTCTTTCCTGAGTCGGTATTCGTTCCTGAACCTATCATTCTTGAGTCCAAGTCAACCATTCTACCAAGTCACATTCTTTTGTTGGACATAGGTATAGACCATGACTCTGTGATGATTTTCCAGGACTGGTCATTTAAAGGAAGTAAGTTTCACGAGAGGATCTTCCATGATCCTATTCATACTGGGGACTGTAAACATGTAAATAGAAAAGCGGTCAATAAAGGTAGATCACGTGAACTACCATATTATCTTGATTGGGTAGCAACGCTTGGCCCAATTAGACGACCATCGGAACCACCACCTTGAGGTAACATTTGCCTTCCCTTTCTTCTTTTTCATGCATACATGCATACATTCATACATTGAGGATAATGCATGAGATAAGTGTGGGGGTAGGCTTTACTAACATACTAACATAGGTAGAAACTAACAAAAATTTGCTAATATTAAAAAAAAATTGCTAATAAAAAAAATATTATAAAAAGGACAATATTTTGACTTATCTTTTGAAAGAAATCTAAGTTAATCTTAAGAATTAGGAAAATCATGATTAGGATTTCTAAAAACTTGGTCAAAATAAATAAATTGTTGAATTTTTAGGTATAGGAGGAGAAATTGAATAAGTAGTTAGTCTTAATTTTTACCTTAATGAAATATGCATACCTAATGCATATCTAGGATTCTAAGACAAAGACCCTTGTGCCTCATAAAAAAAATTATTAAAAAAATAATAATAATAATTTCACCAATTAAGCTGGATACATGTGCCTCAAGAAGCATAAGTATTCATGCCTAAAGGTGAGTTCTAAATAAAATAAAGTCCTTAGTTTTGTGGCCTAATTCACTCGAATTTGAGTCCGCGGGGTGTTTTCTCATCTGGTGCCCTAAAACCGACTGGTTTAGGAGCCACCGAGTTTAAGTTCGCTACATGGGTGGATTAGAAAGCCTAAGAAAACTGAGAAATATTATACATGTATTAACACATCTAATAGTCAATTAGTTAGGTATGAGGGCCTCAAGGAGCCTTGATACTTACACGAAAGAAAATTAGATCAGTTATACATATTATCAAAAAAAAAAAGTATATATAAATAAATAAATAATAAAGAGGCATGAGAGTCCAAGTTAAGGAATTCCTAGTATAAATTCATAAGGATGCATATGATTTTTGGTAACGAAAAAGACTATATTAGAAATTCAATTTTAAATCTTACCTAAAATGAAAAACAATTTACTTTATAAAGACTAAGTTTAAGAATGAATAAAAATGATAATCCTAAAACTTATAGACTACTTAGTCTTTTCAAAAGTATTTCAAATAATTTCCTTTTTATGGATTTTGTGGGTGTAATCCGCTGAAAATCCTCACGAGACAACACTCGTCCTCTAGGGTAACCTAGGGGTTTAACGGCTTGTTGTACATGCTAAGTGTAACCGTGATTCCTACTAAAGTGAGTTAGATTAGATTAATTTTTCTTTTCTTTTTCTTTTTCTTTGATTTTTACTCGAGGAAGAGCAAAAAGATAAGTGTGGGGGTGTGATTGGTAGTGAAAAGTGCATTTTTATCATGACATTTACCATCACATTTTCATATTTATTCATATAATTCTGCACATTTATTAATATTTTATGATTTATTGTGTGCAGGCCTTGAGTTCTTATTTTAATAATAAATAAAGCCTAAAAGAAGCCCAAAAGCCCATATTCAAGCCCAAGTGCAAAAGTGCAAATATTAATTGCCAAAATTGCAAATACTAAGGGCAAAAGTTGCAAATACAAAAAAGAGGGAAGGATAGACTTCTATTCAACCCTAAACACTTGCAGGATGAGGATAAAAGACAAAGAAGAGAGTGCAAAGATAAGAAAATTCGTGGATAAAAGATTTGGGATCTAGTAACTTGCTTCCCAAGTTATATCCAAATCCAAAGATAAAGAGCCAGGATCAAACATCCAGAAGCAAACGCCCAGATAGACGGACCAGGGGAGGCCACGTGCCAAAGCGCGTGGCCAGCCGCCATCACTTGGCCGAGGAAACGCGGCCCAATCCGCGTTTCCGCGACAATCCTGCCTTATCCCGGGACCAGTTTTTGTGGGAGAGTTGTGTTGGGACTCTACCTCCTTCTGCACCTATAAATACCCCTGGAGTGCAACCGAGAAGGGCGTACAGAAAATACAGAGCAAATTCTAGGGTTTCTTAGGCTAACTTGTAGTTTAGGTTAGATTTTATTTTCATTTTTCTTTTGTAAATTTTGTAACTGAGAGTGGAGGAAGCTTTCATGGAGGAAGGAGTCCATGCTTGTACTGAGGTGACAGCGGTGTAAGCCTACTTTTCTTCCATTGTTAATAAAATTCACTTGAGGTTTGTTTGTGTTCTTTTATTTATTCTTATGTTCTTTTATTCTTGTTTATTTATGTTCTTCTATCCTTGTTCTATTCTTCTATTTTTTCTCTAATGTCTTGTGAACCATGAGACCCAATTGCGTTGAGACTGCCTAGCCGAAGAAGAGCCCTTGATGGCTTATGGAGATGAACAAACCTTCGTTAGTTTGTCTTTTATTTTCGTAGTGTAGATTAAGAAGGTGGATGATCCTATACGCCATACTTGTACACCTTCCAAGACAAGGTAAGTCATCGCACGGATCAAAGGTAAGCAAGGTAGAAGAGGTATGTATGTATAGTTTTCTTTCTTTCTAATTCTAGTTTAGATCTCCATCTCTCTCAAATTTACTTTTCACCTTCTCATTGTAAATATCATATACAATTGTAAATAATAAAAGAAAATAATTTTTAGAGAATCTTACTTAAACGCTTCCATTGCTAGTCCCTCCCTGAGGATCACGACCCGCATAGCCACTGCTACCGCGCGGATTCGAATTGAGAACCTTGCACATCTTGTTTTAAATTCTGATATTCTTTATTTTGTGTGCAGGGAAAATCTCAATCAATTAATCGAAAGCTAAGAAAAAGTCCCTTAGGGATAAGTGGAATCTCTCTAATGAACTCCCCTTGGAATTTGCGAATAATTATTCCCTTCAGTGAGAATTCTTTTCGGTTGTTATATTAATGATTATCTTTGACGGCCTTTAAGAATACTGTCTCCTATTCCCCAACAGAATTGCTTTGTTCCTTAAACAAGTTTTAGGAGCACTGTCTCCTATTTCCTGACAGAATTTTCTAGCAATATTCTTACATTTATAGGGAATGGTTAATCCAACCAAAATATCTTACTAATTCTCTTCCATGAAATGGTAGAACCACAAAAAATTGCAGTCATTTCCCCAATGAAATGAATTACAAGTTGAGGCTGTCACGTTAACATTAAATCTCTTACAGTAAGAAATTTTGACGTATCCCCAGTTGGTCAGAACTCCACTTGTCCTTCTTCTCAATAGAATGGCAGGTCCACTCAAATTGTGTGAATCACTAAGTCAAATGATCATCACGTTAACATTATACCTCTGACAACTTTCCCTTAGAGCTCAGAAGGAATGATCGTTTCTCTATCCTCGATGGAGTTCTTCAACAGATAATTTCCTAAAAATCCCCCTGGGAGCTGCAAATGTCATGTTAATGATTAACTCTGATAGCTTCCTATAGATTCCCCATAGAGTCTCAAAGAACATTAAATTTTCTATCTTCAAAATTCTCATGAAATATCTATTCCCTGGCAAGGCATCAAGTTGTCACGTTAATGATTACCTCTGATAACTTTTAAGAGTATTGCCTTCTATCTTCCCCAGCTTGATTGTTATGTTAATGATTACCTCTGACAACTCTTTTCAAACTCTAAATGGAATCTCTTTAGAGTCGCTAATGTCATGATTATCTCTGACAACTCATTAAAGAGTTTCCCACAAAATCTTAAAGAATGCTAACTTTCTTCTCAAATCCTCTTGTGACCTCTACTCCCTAGTGAGGCTTGCAATTGTCATGCTAATGATTACCTCTGACAATTTTTCTATCATATCCCCAAGGAATGCCAAAAATCCTCACGGGATTCCACTCAACATTGTCCCAAGTGGACTCCTTTGCAGCCTGATAAGGGCTAACTCTCAAATACTTGTTATCTTAATACTAATCTCTGAACAACGGATCTAGGCTCAAGTTGTTATATCTGTTTGAGATCAATGAACAATCAGTTCTATAACTTCATTCTTCACTCTATCCCAGGAGTAAGAATTCTTGCTGTATTCGGTAACTCTAAGTTGGTTTTGTCTAGTTTATCACATCTGAATCGACAAGTGCTCGGATTCTATTCTTGGTCTAGTAGGGACTTTTCTTCTTACCATTATGTCCAGTTTATCACCTCTGAATGGTAAAATTCTAGGCTTGGTGGTTTTCTCAATTAGTTATATCTAGTCAATCACCTCTGATCTAACAGATAGCCAAATCTCATTCTCCAGTCTAGTGTGAACTTTCTTTTATCGTTATATCCAGCTCGTCACCTCTGAATGGCAGAATTTTGGGCTTGTTGGCTTCTCAATCAATTATGTCCAGTCAATCACCTCTAACCCGACAAATAACCAAGCCTCGCCTTTTAGTCTGGTAAGGATTTCTATTTTTCTGTTATATCCAGTCTATCATCTCTGAACTGTAAGGCTTTGAATTTGGTAATGCCCACTCAGCTGTGTCCAGTTCGTCTTGAATTTGGTAATGCCCACTCAGCTGTGTCCAGTTCGTCATCTTTGAACCAATCGACTTTCAGATTTCATCTCTAGTCCCTTATGGACTTCTTTTGCTGTCTAGTTAGTCAATCACCTATGAACAGTAAAGGCTCTGAGTTCGATGGTTTCTTAATCGGTTTGTCCAATCAATCACCTCTGAACTGACAAGTAGCCAAATCTCATCCTCCAGTCCAGTGCAGACTTTGATCTAATTTGTCACCTCTGACGATAGAATTCTGAGCTTGGTGGTTTCTTAATCAGTTATGTCCAGTCAAATCGACATTTCGCCATATCTCATCTTTTAGTCCGATAAGGACTTTCTTTTTTACCGTCATGTCTAGTCTACCACCTCTGAATGGTAGGGCTTTAAATTTCATAATTTCCAATTGGTTATGTCCAGTTTGTCACCTCTGAACCGATTGATGTTTGGATTTCATTCTCCAGTCCTTTATGGATTTCTTTTGCTATCAAGTTAATCAATCACTTCTAAAGAGTAAAGGCTCTGAGTTTGGTAGTTTCTCAATCAGTTATGTCTATCAATCACCTCTAAAGTAACAGATAACCAAATCTCATCCTCCAGTCTAGTGCGGACTTTTTTTATTGTTATGTCCAGATCGTCACATCTGAACGATAAAATTCTGAGTCTGGCAATTCCTAACCAGTTATGTCCAGTTCGTCACCTCTAAACTGATGAATTCCATATCTCACTCCCAGTCCAGTAGGGACTATCTTACCACCGTTATATCCAATTCGTCACCTCTGAACAATAAGTTCTTATTTTGGTGATTTTTATATGTTATGTCTAGTTCATCACCTCAAAATAGACAAACCACTAAGTTAAATTTCCTCATCCCCATGGATTTTGTCGCAGCCTATCAAAATCATAACCACCTTTTGGTAGTCCGTTTTTAACTAATTCAATCATGTTTTCTACCTCTGAATAGATTAGTTATATTTATTCGCTCTTCTAAGAGTCAAAATTGTAGAGTCTTGTCTCATTTCAGTTCTTTCGAGAAAACTTAATAAATTTTCTTTATGAGAAATTTAAAAAGAGCGATGAAAGAAGAGAAAGAAACCAGACAGGTCATTGATTAAAAAGCAGATTCTATTGATTAATGAAAAAGTACAAAAGAGAAGATACAAGTGTTACAAATCAAGATTGTCTCTCGTAAGATTTGACCTTTACTCAAGAGCAGACAACTTGTTATTTCTTTCCTCTTCAGCCTTCAGCATAGCCTGCAGCTTCAGCTCTTTGTGGTTGAATGCAGCTATTTTCTCCAAGCGGGATGGTTGTGGAAAATAGAGTTTAGGAAAGTGTTATCTGATTTTGGAATTGTTCTCTGATTTCTCGCAATGTAACCGCAGTAGCAAGGGTTATAGGGTCGAATTCACAGGGAGGAATGCGATGGAAGCTTTTCGGTATTGTAATTCAAGTGATCTCTTCTCTGTTTAAGAAAAACTTTATTGGATTCTTAATTCTTTAAAAACTAGTTATATTTTTTGTAAAATAATTTTTTTATACGAAGAGAGAACCTATGCTAATAACTAAACTATGTTAGCTATGTTAAACCCTCCCCACATCTATCTCATTTATTGTCCTCGATGTATGAATTAATACATATATATATATTATATATATATATATATATATATATATATATATATATATATATATATATATATATATATAGAGATAGACTTGTATCCTTTCAAAAGGATTTGATCCCGGATCCTTCCCACTCAAAATCAACCCTCCAACATTCGAATACAAGATCCACTCCGTTGAAGTTGATCTATACTATTTCAAGTATCTATAAACCAAAAATCAAGTGTTTTAAATACTTTTTGCCCATCCATCAAGCGACGCAAAATGGACGGCCGAAAGTAGTGAGTTGGTTAGATCTATGTCTTTAGACATACAAATTCTCGATCCGGCCATTTCATTATGATCTAAACATTTAAAAACCCCTATAAACTAATTTTTGTTAGATTTCAAATGTTCTACACCGTTAAACTAACCAACTCACTATTTAGGCCGTCCGTTTTTCCCCTACTTGATGGATGGGCAAAAAGTATTTAAATACTTGATTTTTGGTTTATAGATACTTGAAATAGTATAGATCAACTTCAACGGAGTGGATCTTGCATTCGAATGTTGGAGGGTTGAATTTGAGTGGGAAGGATCCGGGATCAAATCCTTTTGAAAGGATACAAGTCTATCTCTATATATATATATATATGAAATAAAATGTAACTGAGGTACATAAAAACAAACTCGACTAGCTAAAACCAAAAATAAAAGATGCATAAACTAAAAGAAAATACAACAAATATATATAACTCTATGTCTCTCCTCATACCTAGATCTTTCTAGATCTATTCTTTTGAGATCGTTTTCCATCATTCCAAAGGATTCTTTTTAGTGGTGAAATTAAAGAGGTCAATTTTTTTATTATCTTGAATCTCATCCTCTCCAATTTGTTTTTTATCTTCCTCAACTTCTTCCTACTCTTCTTCTTCTCACTTTTTCTCCTTACAAGTTTATCATTACCACACTGCATAATTGGAATATCCACAATATGATTACCTAAGGATTTAAGCTCATCCTTAAACTCTATCTCAAAACTTGGATCAATAATTGCTTTAGGAAGTGTGTAACTGACCAAAACATTGCTAATCGATTCATCCAAACATATGAGTTCCTCTTCAAAATAGTTTACAAAACTTTGGTCAATTCGAGGTTCTTGAATTATATTTTCAAACGATTGATCATTGGTTGGCTCATCAAAATGAAGATACTCAAATCAAGTTTTCTTTTTCAAAGAAAACTCTAAATTTAAAATCTTCATATATCCTCTCACTACTATGATCTCACTCATCCTTAAACAATTCCTCAAGAAACAATGGCTCATCTTTCATGCATGTATTCTCACAATTGTGCTCTATTTTCTAAATTTGATCTGAAAAAATCTTTTGCCCCTCAATACTTGTCTTTTCTCAAAATTTAGGAAATTCATCCTCATATTTCTCTTGAAGCAAAAGTTCATGGCATCACCTTTATGCTCACAATACGATTCAACCTACTCTACACTAGCTGTAGATGTAGCCAAATGATCTCTAATCACTTTATCCAGAAACCGAGGATAGTCATCAAGTAAGCACACTTTCTCAATAGGCTTCTTAAAAGTGTTGAATTTTTTTGCTTCATGAAATGAATGTGCTCTAGAATTGATGATTTTGGCCCAGGAAAAGATTGAGTGCTCTTGATGGAATGAGTAGACATTTTGATGTGTTCTAGAATTGACTTAGGTCTCATAGTTTGGACTTTGTTCATTTTATCAAAATTGATGTGCTCTTGAATTGACATGAGTCAAGTCAGTTTTGGATCAAGAACAGGTTGAGTAAAAAATGAAACCTTCTCTTGCTCACTAGCTAACTCACTTGTTAGCCTATCTAGTCGGGTTAAGTGTTGAACATTGTCATTGAGCATTTTTGTGAAGAATGCATAAAGTTTTCAAAAGTTTCCCCTCGTGTTGGCTGTGTGTCCTTATAGTTGCTATTGAATTGAAATTGTGGGGGTGATAGATCCATAGGAGAACAATTACATTGAGCATTAGTATGTAATTGTTCATATGAAGAATCAAAATAATTTTAATACCCCAATTCAAATTTTGATGGATAGGATTCGCTCGTTGGTCCTTGAAATGTGTAGGATTGATTTGGACCTATTCTAACGAATACCTTATCGAAGGACACTATTTTGAAGGATGAGATGAGTTATGATAGTGACGACACCAAATGGGAGGGTAAGATGTAAATGATGGGATAGTGAGTTGGATGTAATCATGAAAGCTCGGAAGAGAGATTGGTGGATGGAAAGAAGGGTCAGCCTATAGAATGAATCATAACCAAATGAATGTGATAGGCCATGAGAAAATGGAAATTTTTTATCTGAACTATTTTTGGTTAACTAGATGTAACGAGTCTCTAGACCACACTTGCATGCAAATCAATAAAAATAATATCACCAATCAAAAAAATCAACCAAACCTATTCTAAGGTAGACTTAGACCTAGACGATTCCTAACTGTAGACTGTCCACGGGAGGTATATTGCAGTAAATTGACTACAAATTAATCAGTCACGTAATGGCAAAATTAGTGGGAGGTATCCACGCATGAGCAACAAGCTTAGTTAAGCCAAACCAGTGACCTTCGAGGTTTCGCCTCTCAATCCCCTATCTTAGTTACTCATTTGAAAAGAATCAAACTCTAACAATTTCGCCCTTAGGTCAGCCTCCTAGTGAGTTCAAAATGACTATAGGGCCAATGTCTATCAGATTTTAAATTAGGTTTAGGTTGTGCATGCTTGGAGATGATTTGTGGCCAAGAAAGGGTAATGACTTCCTATCTTATCTTGATTATAGGATTTACCCTTAATTCTTTTTGTGCAAGTGTGCAAGTTAAGAGGTAAGTAACACTCAAGCAAATTTAAATCACCCAAAAGTATTTTCTAACTTAGATGCAATGCCGACTTTCCTTGCCTCTAGTACTCTTCAACAATAAATTAAAAATTGAAACAAATTTAGATGTATGCCTATAATTCAAGTCTAATTATTTTAAACATTTCAAGCAATTGGTTACTATTGAGATTAGAACAGTGTGCAAATACAGTTATCCAAGAAAACTAAAAATAGCAGAAACCTAAATTTGCAATTATGAAGCACTTGAAGAAAATTCAACAAGTGACTCAAAAACTTGGCCGCGAAAATGCGGCAATGAACGCGTTTGAGTGATTAGATCTTGGAGTTTTGTGTTTTGCTTTCTTGAGCAGAGGCACAGGTAAGCAAGCTATGTTCTGCACCCTTAATTTCTTGAAAATTGTTCCTACACAAACAAATAGAGAAGAAAAATTGTTAGAAAAATAACGTATTGTTTCCTCCCCGACAACAATGCCAAATTTTGGCTGTGAAAAGTAGAGTTTAGGAAAGTATTATCTGATTTGGAATTGTTCTCTGATTTCTTGCAATGTAACTACAGTAGCAAAGGCTATACGGGTCGAATCCACAGGAAAGAATGCATTGTAAGTTTTTCGGTACTATTATTCAAGTGATCTCTTCTCTATTTAAGAAAAAATTAAAAGAAAGAATTATGTTTGAGAAAAGAGATTTGTTTTGGTCTTTAGCAAATATAGAATGGTTCACAACCTGCTAATCATCTACCTCCACTAACATGCTAATATTCAAGAGGATAAATTCTTTACTTTGAACCCTAAACAGAATGATCTACCACAAAAGTCAAGCAAGATACATAAGATGGAAACAAAATTCTATTTGAAATAACACTTGTTAAAGTTTAACATTAAACTATCAAGACTTTAAATCAAGCATAGGATAAGAAAAATAATTAAAAAGTATTAATAAATAATTATCCTAAGTTACCCATCCTCATGTGCCTTTAAGAACACTCGCTTTCACAAAGCTTGGAGTAGGCATGCATATGATTCAATTGAATTTATATATTGAAACATTAGATATTAATGGTGGTGATAATTCGCAAGCAATGAAAAGAAATTAGCTACTCATGGATGAAAATAAACAAAGCATGTACAAATAAAAATTGCATAAATAAGCAAGTAAATAAAACAAGAGAGATGAGAGGAAAAAGTGAAACCTTTGTACTGAATTGTCACACTTCAAGTATAATCGCTTCTTCTTCCTCACAAAATCACTCTTGATCTAAAAACTTTAAAAAAAAAACTAAATTCAGAAGAGAAAAGAAAATTCTAAACTTTGATCTCTGATTTGAAGATGATTTTTTCTCATACTCTACCTGTTTATTTATAGTAGAAGTAGTGGATAGACTCGTAGTAGAAGTTATGCATCAATCAAAAGATTATCTTCAGAACATGAATTTAAACTTTGAATATTAAGATAATATCTTTTCTCTTGACTTGAAAAGCAAGCTATTATCAATTTTTGAATTTGAATTCTCCCCTTATCTCCAAACTCGATTTGATTTATTTAGCATTTTATGTGGGAATTTAATTCTGAATTAATCTGCAGCTAGTCGGTGTATTAATTTCTAAATATGACTCATCAAATAATAGAATTAGAAATAGTGGTCAACATAGAATTGTAGCCCTTTAAGTTCTCTTTCTGGAGGATCATAAATTATTGGATTTGAGTTCTTTGTAGGAAAAGTTATGATCAAAATACTAAAAGGGTTCAGTCTAAATTGATTTAAAACTCCAAAATTAGTTGGAATTTTTTTAAACTCCAAATATGATTGCTTTATTAAACTCTAAATTTTTGTTGGTTTTTTGGGTTTTTGGGCTTCTTTTTTCTTTCTTCTTTTATTATGGAAGCCTGCATATTACTAAGAAAAATACAATTACGTAGCAATATTTTATAAAAATAAATGTTGAAGTATGACTACAAATATGCATATTTAATGAACAATCAAGTCCCATATTTGATGAAAAATCATGGGACTTGATCTCCTCTAAGGCTATCCTCTTTTCCGCACCCGAGTGTTGGATCTGAACGCTCTCAGCAGTCACGTCCTCCAGGCGGATGATTTCAGCTTGAGCACCGGCTCAACCTTGGAGAGGATAAGATTGGCCCTTGTAATCATCTCCTCTGCCTTCTTGATTTTGTTCTTTGCAACACCAATGCTTCACTAGAAACCACCATCGCCTTCGCAACCTTCACCTTCCAGGCATCCAGAGATCTCAGCCCCCGGGATAGTGCCTCTGTCTCTTGGGGCAACTCTAGATAGTTTTTTTGCATTTGTTCTGAGAGACATTCAAATTCAGCTTCAACCATTGGAGTAAGATCTAACTGCCTTAGATTACTTCATTCACCGATATCTTTTTTGAGATTATTGATCAGTTCTTCTAATGACTCAGCTTCGGTGACCCCTCCAACATCCCAGATGCTTTCTATCGCCCAAAAAAATATTGGTCTCCAAGAAGCAAAAGTGGTGCGGGTACTTTTGAAAATCATGGAGAGACAACATTTCAAGCTTTGTAAAAACCTTCAATGAGCTCTTAAATGAATTTGTCTTTGAAATTGACCTCGAGCGATGGAGGGGTAATGACTGAAGGAGAACCTATTATAGATGACTCTGGAGTGGTTGGAGTCATGGCTATTGAGGCTATCAATGGAAAGGGAGTCTTCGCAGAAGCAGTCATCGAAAATACATAGACAGCAGTTACTTCTTGACGAACTGGCTCAAACCAACACCAAGTCTGTAGGTGAGAAAATCAGAGATGACTCAGTCTCCAACTCAGGCTGATCTTTATATGCTCCAGTGCCATCTGGACAGGAGGAGCAGACTCCGTCTTGACCGTCATCACCGTCAAGTCTCCCGATGTGGCCTATGCTGAATTACACTTTGATGTACTAGGCTCAATGATTAGTCTCTAATATTGCATATTAAATATCATATTTCCATACTTATTTTAGAATAAAAGCCTGCATTGTCCTAATTAAATGCTAATTTTATTTGCAGGCCCATTCTTCAAGGAGATGAAGAGAAATGAGCCCAAAGCCCACCAAAATTCTGAATTAAATCAGAATTAATTCACACACACTGAATCAGGGCAAAATCAAGAGATTGAAAACTGGTTGAGAAGAATCCTCTCAGAATCGATCGGTTAAAGCAAAGATCAAGCAAGTTTGATTCAGATTCTGACTGGATACATTTTAGTATTCGAATCATAACTTTTGTTACAGAATCTCAATTCTGATGATTCAAGATGATCCAGAAAGCAGACTGACAGAGCTACAACTCTTATGTTGATCATTATTTTTAATTCTGTCATTTGATAAGTGATATTCAGCAATCAACAGGCCAACAATTACAGATCAGAACTGAATATCCACCTCAAATCAAGTTTGAAGATAATGGGAGATCAAAAATTGCCAGATTTACTTATCTTTATACTCCTCTACCCTCTCCATTTTCTCCTATAAATACCTGCACTCAAAGGCAAAAGGGAGGACCATGCAGATTAGGATTTTAGACTAGTTTTTCCATTTCTTAGTTTAGCTTTTTGTTTTTCTTTTTCATGTAATTGTATTTTCATTTATGTAAATAAGAGGAGATCAGACTTTCATCGAAGAACAAGAATGAAGCTAGAGCTGGAGTGACACTGGTGTAAGGTTTTATTTCTTTTCTTCGATTGTTATGAAATCAAATCAATGCTATTTCCTTGTATGTTCTTTTTAGTTCTCTCTTCTTTTCTATTTTACCTTTCTTTTTGGTACAACTGCCTTCCAAGTGAGTCTAAAAGCATCGAAAGAGCCTTGCCTTTGCGAGTGCCACCGATAGCTCATGACGATGGAATTGTGAGTCTCTCCGTATCATTTCATGCTTGCGTATCTTGATGATGTAATGTGGAAGAGACCAACACTCGACTCTTATGGGCTATGCGCTAATTGCCTCCAATTCAAGGTAACATCGAAGCTAAGAACTCAAGGTAAGCTTTTGGTTAAAAGAAGGTAATATTTGTTTTATTTTCTTTTTCATTTCTGTAAATTATACCAACAATACCTCTTCCAACTCCTTCTCCACTCACTCCATTTGTACATAGCCGTTTTTTATCATTTTCTGATTTTTCTCCACTTTCTATTCTACCACTTTCTTCTTAACTTTAATATAACTTTCTTTTTCACTTTCATAACTTTAAAAACAGAGAAGAACTTTCGTTTGTTGTTATAAAGATTTCAATATAAAGAACTGTAACGCTTCCATCGCAAACCCTCCTTGTGGATCACGACCCGCATAGCCACTTGCTATAGCGGAAGAATTGAGCACTTGCACATCTCCTTTCTTAAGTTCTCTAATTTCGTATTTTGTGTGCAGGTTCCGCCTCAATTAAATTTGCAACACGGATTAATCACCGGTGAAACAATGTCTTACTCTTGTTCAGGCTCTGATATCATTAGAGGAGTAAGTTTCGTAGGAGCTTCTGTAAAATTTTTTTAGAGTTAGCCATATATATAGAAAATGTTTGCTGAATCTAAGACACTTCAATTATTACCTGCAGAGATCGAAGTTGTGATAGTAACCTCAGAGCCAGCTACCTCAACTTGGGTAGTTTCAATAACATTCCAGGTGGTGGCAGGTTCGATCGTGGCAGCTTCAATTGGAGGGCGAACCCCAAAGGCGGGCATCTGTGCAAAAGCCACTTCAGTAGATGGCTTGTCCGCAGGTTCCGTAGAGGCAACTGAGAGAGAGACGTTCTTTATAGGGGCCACATGAGTCTTGAAGATTTCCATGTCCTCAGTCTTATCCCCATGAGTGGTTACTTCAATATGGACAGAAGACTCAATGTCTGGCATTTCTCCCTCAAGGCCTTCTGAATTGAGATAGTTGCCCGCATCTTTTGTATGACTCGAGAAAATGTCATTCCATGTCTAATCATTTTCTTCATCTGCACTTCAAAACATAGACTTAGTCACAGAAAGAAGTGATTAAATAGAAAAAGATGATCTTACCTGTAACTGGTACAAATTTTCCCAGGGCCTCACTGACTGGTGACTCGGTCACTGGTGGAGTAGGAGGAGGGACATGATCGTTGATGCTTCTGCCTCCTTAATCTGTAACATTCTGCGACCCTTACAAGATGACCTGCAAGTCTTTTTCCTTCTTTCGAAGGGAAGCGCTTGGAGGAGGCGACTTACGTTTTCGCTTGAAATGAACATCAGCGTTTTCTTCTTCTCTCTCATCACCTTCTTCCTCGAGAGCAGCTTCAGCAGCAACCTCCTGGGTCGGTTCAATTCCCACTTCACCAATGAGTTGGCTTACTGCAACTAAGGTTTCACTCTAGCCTCGACCAAGGACTCTTCTATGCCTAGCACCCTGACTCATTTCCCATGTCTTTGCTTTTTGCCTTCCCTCTCACACGAGTTGTGATCCATTGAATTTTAGTAGAGTTTACTTTGTATGAAGATGGACGCGCATTGGACACTTTGTACCATTTGCAAAAACCTAGGCTTGTGAGAAGATTAGGATCTGGTGCGGCACGCAAAATCGAGCCGTTGTACACTCAGCAATGAAATGCCCCCAGCTCTGGCACCGTCAATCAGTCAATCCATGTACCCGAGCCGAGGGTTGGGGTTTCTGACGTACAGTTAGTCTAACCAAACTGTCGGGCAATGCGACTAGGCAAATATGGTTCCAGATGGCACACATCATCGCATCGGTACACCAGGTGGAAAGGCCTGATATTGACCAACCACTTGAATATACCTTCTCCACGCAAAGAACAGTCGTCTCCACATCTTGAAACTCCTTGGCGTATTTGGTGCATGGGACATATGGGAAGCACCAGAACAGACTGTATGAATCCTGACGCTCGACGAATCTCCGAACCCCCGCCAAGTACTTGCCTTACCATTGAGAGTTCTTGAAACGACAGAGGTGGAAAAGCAAACACCCTCTAGTGCCTCTTCTCCTGGTTGGATTAAGACCATGCAATGAAGCGCGAACCAGGCCATCAGATACGTATATGACATATCTACTCTCAGAGAAGGCCCGTCATACGGGAAGATCAATTCCTTGCCCGCCTTCGTGGTGGTCACCCTCTTGTAGAACTGCTCCCTCAATGTCCTTACTTCATTCTGGATATGACAAACCATGGCAGGTATCAGACAATGTGAATGTCTATGCACCAGTTGAACGACCGGGAGGATTACCAAGGGTAGTGATCGGTCACTGATATTGTGTATTCATTGTCATATTCCTATATTTTATCTTAAATAAACTCTGCTATTTAATGATATTTATCATTTAAAGCAGTGCAGGCCTTTACAAAAGGAAATGGAAAAGAAATGAGCCAAAAAGCCCATTCAAATTCTAATTTAAATGAGTTTAAAATTAAAATCAAGGATTGGAACAAATATTTAGGAGATTGGATAAAGATCAGAGCAATCAGAAGATCACACCAAACAGAAATCGGTTAAAATTCAAAT